>PISX010001114.1:0-206631 GCA_004024625.1 Mellivora capensis | reverse complement strand
ATCTCATTCTTTTTAATGGCTAAGTAATATTCCAGTGTGTGTGCGTGCGTGCACCACCCCCCTCCATATCTTCTTTATCCATTCATCAGTGGTTGGACATTTGGGCTCCTTCCATAACTTGGCTATTGTAGATAATGCTGCTATAAACATTGGGATGCATGTGTCCCTTCAAATCAGTATTTTGTATTCTTTGGGTAAATACCTAGTAGGAAATTGCTGGGTCATAGTGCAGTTCTATTTTTAATTTTTGAGGAACCTCCATACTGTTCTCCAGAGTGGCTGCACCAGTTTGCATTCCCACCAACAGGGCACGAGGGTTCCCCTTTCTCTGCATCCTCTCCAACATCTGTTGTTTCCTATGTTGTTAATCTTAGCCATTCTGACAGGTGTGAGGTGATACCTCACTGTGGTTTTGATTTGCATTTCCCTGGTGATGAATGACGCTGAGCATCTTTTCATGTGCCTGTTAGCCGTCTGGATGTCTTTGGAAAAATGTCTATTCATTTCTTAACTAGATTATTTGTTTTTTTGGGTGTTGAGCTTCATAAGTTCTCTACAGATTTTGGATAGTAACCCTGCGTTGGATATGTCATTTGAAACATCCTTTCCCATTCCAAAGGTTGCCTTGGCTTATTTACTTATTTAACGAACAGGTTCACTACTAAATCAGGAATAGTGGCTGGAAGTGGCAGTCCATAAGAACTCTCCAGACCTTTGAAATGAGTGAAATCTAGGATCTGTTTTGTTTGGACAGCGCATATTTTTTTTCCCTTCCTCCCTGGATGCCTTCCATATTTTTTCCCCTATTTTAAAAGCCTTTCACTTAGTCATGCTGACCAGCTGACTAGACTCCCCGACTTCCTGCCTAGTTCACATGTTTACCTTTTTTCAGAGCCCCTGGGGCAATTAATTAGGCCCCTTGTTACCTATGGTGTTAGGCGAGTCGTGGCCTGGGTATGGGGTGTGCACCAGAGGCTGGCCCACAATCTCTAGAGAATGCACTGAAAATCATGGTGCTACCTCCTGGCACTCAGCAGTATTCAAAAGGTAAAATTATGGTTATGGAGAATTGGGCTCTGGGCTGCCCATTATATCCTCCATTGGGTTAAGTGTCCTGAATAACTGGTCTTTATTGACTTTGTTAGCCTAATTTATCTATTCATTTGCTCTCCCACTAAAAATACCAAAATTCAAAAAAATACATGGGAATAATAAAGAGTAAGTCATGAGTCATTGTTTTAAAATAAAGGATTTGTGTGGTCTTTATCCTGAGTCCCAGTGAGGGAGTTTCTAAGTCCCTGGAATTTTTCCAGTGATGGGAGTGTCTTTGTTGTTTCTGGTGGCTCCCTCAGACCACACCTGAATTTATACTAGTGAGGAACTCACGGTGGGCCTCGAGATGGTCTCAGAATGGGGCTGGCCTTGCCAGACTGCAGCCCACGGGATCAGAAGATCAGGGCCCTGATCTACATGGAATCAGCCAGACCTCCAGGGAGGAGAGGGCTGCTGGAGACAGAGTTCACTCACACAACCAAAGGTTCAACCAATGAAGGCTTCAAATGAAACCCCAACAAAAACTATGCACAGAGGCCCGGGTGAAATTCTCAACATCTATTTGCTAGGAGGCTGATGTGCCCCAAATCCACTCACAGGAAAGGACACAGGAGCTCTGCATATGGAATGCTCCTAGACCTTGCCCTACGTTTTTCTTCAATTGGCTGGTCCTGATTTGTGTCCTTTAAGACAAAACCGTAATTGTAAGCACAGCACTTTACCGAGTTTTGTTAGCTATTTCAGCATATTATCAAATCTGAGGAGTTCACAGGACACCCTCCCCCAATTTACTGTCAGTTGCTGATCCATGTGGGTAACCCAGAAACCCCCGAACTGTGGCTGGTGTCTCAAGTGAGGGCTGTCTGACTGGGGACTATTTCCTTAACCTGAGGGAACTGGGCTAACTGGTAGTTAGCATCAGAACTGCCCTGCAACGCTGCAGCCGATTTCTTCCTTTCCCTAATACAAAAACAGACAGCCCAATACTCACTTTGCCTTTGTCAAAGTATGATATGATTTCTTGATACAGCTTCTCTTTAAGCTCTTGCTGGGTATAGACATAGTAACTGTCCCTCTGAAGCAAATGGGGTACACAGGGCTTATCTGACCACTGAAAAACAAACAAAAGGAACAGAAGAGCTGAACACGTCTTAACATGTCGGTTAAGTAAATCAATTAACCAAAGGAGATCCATATAACAAATATTTAGCCGATAAAAGTCACAGACATATTTGTATATATTTTTGATTCAGCCATATTGTTTAGATTATTTATTAAACACAAAAATTGTCCCACCCTCAAAATAAGACATATGTCAGTTTCAAAACAAGTAACGCCAAATGGGCCACCACGTGAGGCACTGCTGTGAACAGTAGCGAAGGGGGCGAAGGGCCGCCCAATACACCTGCTGGTCACCGAAGGTACTACTCAGACAACAGGATGAAAGAAAAAAATTGGAAGTATGAAAATGGGAAGGAAGGGGTAAAACTATGACCATGTGCAAAGACTGTATTCTTCATAATCCATTTCTTCACATAGCATGCTAACTGAATAACTATCACAGATAATGAGAGAATTAAGTAGTGGCATAAAAATTAACAAATTTAGCAATAATTTAGAGGTGGGTTCCCAGGAATAGATAACCATGTTGAAGAGATAAGACCAGGACGAGAATAAATCCCAAATGAGAAGATATCCAGGGACAACGCGAACGTACTTAAAGCTACTGAACGGTCCACTTAAAAATGGTTCAAAGAGTGAATGTTAAGTTCTGTGTATTTTATTTACCATAATTAAATTAAAAAAGAAAAGATACCTAGGAATCAATATAACAATATAACAAGGAATTTGCAAGAACACATGAAAGCTTAATACATCACTGAAGGGCACGAAAGCAGACTTGAACAAATGGAAGTCCTAACATGTTTTTAGATAAGAAAATGCTACTCCGTAAACATGGAAATTCTTCCTATATCAATGTTTTAATTTCATGATTCCAAAATCCACATGGAAAAATAAATAAAAAGGAATAGGGCAGAAACCTCTGAAAAAAGAGCAGCAATGAAGAGTAACTACCAGGTAGTGAAACGTACCATAAAACAGTGTGATCCTGGTGCGTGAACGTACAGAGTTCATTCTGACCATGCAAAAGTATATGGAATCTGGTAAGAGACTTGACTTGTGTAGCGATTTACTACATGATAAAGATGGAATATTATCCCAATGAGGAAAATATGGACAATACTTAATAAAGAGCACCCCTAAATTCAGTAGCTAGCTGTGGGAGAAAGCTGCATCCACACCTCAAACTTTATGCCACAGTAGAGTTTAACTCTCTGAGACAAAAGGACCTACAGTCACCAACACACCAGGGTCTCTTTGTGATCATTCCATGGTCAGCAAGCCCTCCTACCATCCCATATGCAATAAGCTTATTAGTGCCCTGAACCTGAACATGAATTGTGAGTGGCTGCCCTGGGAAGTGGTGAGGCAGAGGCCTCTTGTTCTTAATGACAAAACTAAGAACAATGCACATGCCTTATTTTAGTAAAAAAATTAAATTATACCAGAAAATTAACTGCTAGGGGCAAGAATGGCGACAGGGAGATGTAATAGGGGGCTACCGCCATGCTCTAGGGGAAAGACAATGGATCAGGACAATAGCAAGATAATAAAGAAAAGCGGATAGAAAGAAGAGACAATCAGGATCCCTAAAAGATGTCTGCACTCCCATGTTCACTCAGCATTGTTCACAGCAGTCAAGACACGGAAACAACTTAAATGTCCAACAATGGATAAAGAAGGTATGGGATATATATACAACGGAATGCCATTCAGTCACGAGAATGAAGGAAATCCTGCCATTCTGGGCAACGTGGATGGACTTCGGGGTGTTACAAGTGAAACAAGCCAGACAGAGAAAGGCAAAGATTACCTGATAGCTCTTACACGTGGGCTCTAGAAAAAGCCAAATACATGAAAACAGAGGGCACAGTGGTGGTTACCAGGGGCTTGGGGGGGGGCAGGGGCACTGGGGAGATGTTATTTGAAGGGGGCAAGTACAACCAGAGCTTAAATAAATCCCAGACATCTAACATGTAGTGATTACAGACAATAATACTGTACCACAAACTTCGCATTTTCTGGGAGACTAGATCTTAATTGTTCCCATGCCGAAAAATAAAAAGTATTTCCCTTGTGAGAGGTGTTCACGATCGCTACTAGTCCGCAATTCTAGCTCAGCCTCAACGTGGGAGGGTGAATAAAAGATGACAACGGGTATTTGCCCGAGCGCCTGGGTCAAGGTGCTTTCCCTTTAGGAAAATGGGAACAAAGAAGAGGGTAGGAAAGGATCCGAGAGCACTGTGGGGAATGGCAGCTTCTATTACTGCCGAGAGAAGTGTGAGCTATTAGTGCTCCAAGACGTGACGTGGAAGGAACAGTTCATACGCAAAGGTAGCAGACTGGCCAGAGCTAGAAATCATGATTCGGGGTCCGTGACACATGTGTATATTTATATCCCCCGCACACAAAGAGAGTATAAGTAGGGGAGTGCTGCTCTATTCATTTACAGCTCATCTCTTGGCAGTTCTTCGATGATTTTTTACATACATTAATCAACGCGTATTTTGTTTCTTCAACGAGACTGTCAGTTACTGGAGGCCCGTAAGCAGCGCTCTGCTTCCGAAGGATTTTTAAACAAATGATAACTGACATTTTCCCCACCCCGACAGAAAATAAGCGGTGCTTGTTTAGAAGGCATAGGAGTGCTCTTGGATAGAAGGATCTCCCTTGAATACGGCTCCTTCCCATCCAAAGTCATGAAGCTGCAGGATTTGGCCCCAAAGGGCTTGGACAGGGGACCTCCACGCAGTGGGAAAAGGCGCACCTGACTCACTCACCTGCAGCAGCTCAGCATGGAGGAGGAGGGTGTAGGCGGCTTCTGTGTAGTTTTCAGAGTCTCGGTGCAAATCCCGCAGCTTGTACAAGTACCTGGGCAGAAGGGGAGGAAGGGGGCACTCTGCGGTTCGGGTTCAGCTCATTCTGCAACCTCACCGCAGCCTGCTTCCCCAGCTTTCCTTCCCTCCTCTCTCACGGACTAAGGACTCCATCACCTCCTGTCTTCCCCTCCCTCTACCCCTGTCTGCTGCTTCTCGTCTGCGTGTCTTTCCCACTCTGACGGCTCTATTTTGTACTCTTCCTTTAATGCAGTGGGGCTCAATCTTTTTTTTTTTTTTTTAATGTCATGGACCCCTTTGGAAACCTCTCCCCGAGAAAATGCATTTGGTTAAAGTCCGAGTTTGTTTCATGCTCAGGGCTTTCGGCATCCCAGGCTGATGGTCCCTGACACAGGCACCTGTCCATCCATGCCTCTGACCTATGCAGCCTTTCCTGACTGCTCTGGCCAGTCTTCCATCCTTCCCCGGAATGCCAACACCATCCTCCCCACGCGCTCCCTCAGGCTGGACTTACTCATCTGTCTAAAGAGTTTACCTTTTCCAGGGGGGAGGGGGCAGCTCTCCTACTTTTTTGGTGTCTCTCAAAGCAACAAGCATGGCGTTGGGACTTAGCATTTGTTTACTGAAGAAATAAATAATAAAGCCAGGACATAAATGGCAAAAGCAGAAATCTCTTCCAGCTTACCTTATATATATGTCCTCTCTCTTCTTCTCTTTATAAAAATTCTACCAAAAAAGGGGGGGCAGAAATACCAATGTAAGTCAAAGGTTATGGACAAGCTGGCCACGGAAATGGCCAAACCACTACGTTTACAGTGTCACTTTTCCAGAGGCTATTGTTTTCCTTTAACACAGGAAGGAAGTTTCCTTTAACTGCCACAAAAAAAGGTAGTCACCGTTTATAAAGTTAAGTTGAAAAATTTTTTAGGACTCATGCCTCTAAAAACACGTGAGGGAAACCCTCTAAGTGAACAGAGAGCCAACTGGTACTTCAGTCAATGGGTGGTCTTTTTTTTTTTTTCTCAAGGGGTCAGTAGAGTCAGACTCTTCCTTTCTATTAAGCAGAGGAATGCAAAGCAGCCTAAACTTCTGACGTCTGTGGTGCCGGCTACACAAATCTAGGGAAAGGCAAGACCGCAGAGCTCTACCATTATGAGGACTCCACAGACTCTCTCCTCATGATATAGTGTTTCTGATGCAACATTTCCAACAACAAAGCAACCACATATAAACAAGACAGAGGAAAAGGTGAAGGATGGTCTTTCAGCAAGAGTGGAGCCAAGGGCTTAGGTTTCACTTTCCATCCCCATGTCTGTGGGAGCTGACTTCTGAGTCCAAAGCGGAGTCAGCAGTTCCAGCTGAACTTGGCAGGATGCAGACTACATACAGGTGGCCCCTGGGTAGCTTTGGGCCTGGAAGATCTACTCAGAGCTGAGCTACGCCTGCAGGGGTGGCCCAGCAGTACCCTCTCGCCAACCCAGGGGCCCGGCACCTACCAGCACGTTCACAGTACAGCTCATGCGGTTCTCCTTGCTCTCGTCATGCATGATAATGGTTCTGTAGTCCAGCAGGTGCTCTAACAGGCTGCTGACCAGGAATGCGAACACTTCTCCAGAGGTGGCGAGGTACTTGTGTTTCCGGCAATGTTCTAGGAGCCTGGAAGAGTAGACACAGAGACAAATGCTCCATTTGCATACTGTCTGTCATTCCAGAACCTTTAGTGAGCACTGTCCAAGGTTCTGGCAGCAGGTGGCGCCAGACCAGGAGACACACACCTTCTGTGTAAGACCATCCCATCCAGGGCTCCATTTACATTGTCCCTCCAGGTGACTCAAGTCCTACATTGTCTTCAGGACTTTGATTCAAGTCCCACTGTCATTTAAAATCCCAGCCCACAATGCCCATCTTTGAACTTCTATCTGTACTTGCTTTTTGTTATCTTTGTCAATACCACAGAACCAAGAACCTTTGCCCAGAAGGTTTATGTATGCTATCTGATCAGTCTACTGAAACTGAAAGGGACCATCTTTTTATGTCTTCATTCTCCCTAAAGCCTAGCACTTCCCCCTAGCATCCTGTGGGCATTCTGGAAAGGCTTGGATCAGTGCCCAATCTAGAGGACGCTAGGAATCTAGTGCACATCCACACATGTGCCTCTTCAGATGAAAGTGTTATTTAGCAACAGCAACAACAAAAATGCAAAGTTGTAGTAAATAAATAAGCTGAGGATAAATTTTTGATCTAAACCTTCTCCTGTTGGACCCAAATACAGCAAAGCTATTCTACAGGAGCTTCTTGGATTTGATAACTACAAAAAAACTCAGAGAACAAGATAAAAAAAGAGAAAGAAATGGGCTCAAAGAATTAGCCTAGACTTTAGAATTATTCTTGAACACTGGAGATTTGTATAGTCATATTTTTCTGAGTTAGTGATTCAGGAAGAATGGACAAAAAAATAAAGACCTTACAGTGAAAAATCAGCTTGGGACTTAAAAAAAAAAAAAAGGTAGTTTATCATTTGTAAATTGTGTGTGTATATATATCTGTACAAGTATGTAATTTCTCCATTTAATTCCTGTATGAGATCCGAATTATAAGAGTGATAATGTGGGGTTTGAAACTCAAACAGGTAAACTTAACAGAAACAGGATAAAAAGATCAACGAACGGGTCTTGTCATCCACTAAAAGCAAACTAAGAAAGAGTTCTTGAAAATATAGGTGAGTCATCAATTCAGTTCCATTTCTGAGCACCCAGTGCGCTCTGGCTCCTTAATCTTAAAAAAACAAAAAAGAAAACAGAGTTGGGAGTCCCTATCCCCAAGCACAGTCTAGTGTGCATCACTTCCATGAAAGAGATGGACAACAAAATGACAGAGGCATATGCCCAATCAACACGTGACCAGCTGGTCGGTATCCCAGAGGCTAGAGAATCCAAGAAGTGGATTGTCACAGGTAGTGAACACCATGGACAATGGCAGACTGAAGATGGTGGCGGTGACCAGCACAAACCCACAGTAGTGACGCCCCGTCAGCTCGGGCTCAGTAACAGACGCCATGCTAAGGTGTCACCTCACTGAGTCCTCAATCAATACCAAAGCCTGTGGGCCATCCGTGTGGATCAAAAAACGAAAGCCGTCGGAGAGGTCAGAACACTGGTCCAAGGTCACACTCCTGGGTTATGGCGAAAACGAGATTTGAGGGTTTCTCTAATTCCAACCCGCAAGTGTTTTTAACTGCCTTTTTATGTTGTGATCCCATACATGCAAAGGAGAATTGAGAGGGCAGGAGGGGTGTGTGGGGTATGTGTGGGGGGGTAGGAAGTGGCGGGGACAGGGGGAGCACGGGAGGGAATGGAAACGTCAGATGCGGGGGAGGTGAGAAGGGCAGTGCAAAGACCAGCCTGGCTGGAGATATAACAGGTGTTCTTAGAGCCCGTCTATAGGACAAAAGGTATTTTTTTTTTAATTTATTTATTTGTCAGAGACAGAGAGAGAGCGAGCGAGCACAGGCAGACAGAGTGGCAGGCAGAGGCAGAGGGAGAAGCAGGCTCCCTGCTGAGCAAGGAGCCCGATGTGGGACTCGATCCCAGGACGCTGGGATCATGACCTGAGCCGAAGGCAGCCGCTTAGCCAACTGAGCCACCCAGGCGTCCCACAAAAGGTATTTTTAAAGGGTAAAGCAGACTTTGAAAATTTTTTTTCCCCCTTCCTCCTTTAAAAAGGGGCTTTAGAGCCATAATTAGAGGTACTAGCACTTTTGGTGAAGTTCAGCGATTCAAACACTGGGCAAAATGCCATCGCTTGGTACATCTCCCCCTTCTCCTCCATCTGCTCTGTTCTCGAGGGGCCAGGCTGGCCAGGAAAACACGGACATTTGACTCCCTCAGACAAACAAATGTCAGCAGTGGATGGTGGAAACTCCATTAACCCCGCAGAGGACCACTTGTGGTGGTGACCCCTGTGCTTCTGGGACTTCTCGACTCGTCTGGAAGGACAGCAGAAGCCTGCTTCTCTCCACCACTCAATGACGTATCAGTTGGAGACTTTGTTTCTGAAATACTCACAGTTTCTCCAGAAGAACCTTGTATTGTTCATCTCCTCTGCCCCCTTCCACCTCTTGGTCCAGCTTTGTGATCAACTCATTCTCAAACTGAAAGTAGGGTCAGAATGTCACAGGAGAATGCCAGGTATTCTTAGAAGAGGGCGCGTAAGCCACCCAGCCAACATTTCTAGATTCGACCCAACCTTTTATTGAACTGTGAACACTTGCCAACATATTATAGGGAAAAATCATACTTCATGTCTTCCATTAATCATGTGCCAGGGCCCTATTGAAACGCTCTATACTAGACTCATGTTACTCTGTCCTTTGCTTTACACTAGGAGATAGAACAGCCTTTCTTCATTTGAAGGAGACCGCAAAACATGAGACCACTTCCTTTGAGGGAGAGCTCAAAATAAGAGACCACCGCATCAGTTCCCCAATCCCCAGCACTATTTTCCCAACTATACTGCAACACATAGAACTAAGATGTGTGATGTCAAATTTTAATTACCCAGAGATGCAACACTGTTTGAGGAAACACATGGAGCAAAAAGACCGTTTCTAGGCCATGGGATAGAACATCCCATTCTGTCTCTAAGTGCTTTACAAAATGAAAAGTAAACAGTTTTTAGACCAACTTGGATTTGTATTTCTCAGGCTACGGCTCCCCTCTAGAGAAAGAAGGCAAGCAAGAGCTGACTATCTGTGCATTTGGAAGACTCCAGTTCTACCACTTACCATATGGAAATTGCCGTTCCCACTGAAGTTGAACTCACACTGCATCATGTCAAAGAAAATGGGGATGGTGGCTTTCCGGAGCTCGACCTCAGGGGTCAGGGTGACCTCAAGAATGGGACCCACCATGGAGGGGATAAATTTGATTTTGTGGGGACCTGAAATGAAAGTAAGAGAGGATATTAAAAAGTGATTTCACTGGAAGTCAAGCGTTACCATGTTCCTCCAAAGGGCCAGAAGAAAAGAAAAAGGTCATGGGGGTAAAATCAATTCAATTCAGAGGTGAGTGACTAAATGTTACATTCTAATAACACGTGGATGTCACAAAGCAAGACCTACAAGTCAACTTTCACTTCTAGACACACAGACAAAGAAGTCTCAAGGTTACTGGGAATTAGAATCGGAAGAGCCCATTACAGGGAGCTTATTACACAGGACTTGTGCATGGGCCAGTTCAAGGTCATACACTCACCCAGGTTATACCACATGTCCCGGATTCTGAAGCCGATCTCCTTTCTCATGTCCCCATACCTAGGAAGATCATAAACAAGAAAAAGATCTGCAGTGGAAATCAGTTCATATATTAAAATGATGAGGTGAATAGGAATGACCCCTCTCGGTCGCGTTTATGACAGCTTTGAGGCAAGGTCACTTTACGAGAGCAGTCAACGCTGAAAAGAGCTCCCAAAGACAACTGGGCTACATGGAGAGGGGGACTTTACTAGCAGGAGGGGGCCACATGTGAACACTGAAAAATAACTTAGAAATGAAATTGTCAACCTTATTGAAGGGAGAAGGGGGGGACTATTCTGGCCACTGTTAAGCAAAGAAACAAAACATACCAAGCGCTAATGAAAAGGCAGATGAGTGAGGTATGATGTAAACAGCCAATTGGCTGATGTCGGACAAACATGCTGACTTTACGTATGTTTTATTTGAGTGACCCACCCACACTTCAGTACGTTCTTCAAAGTACTCACACTGAGAAGCTCTAGATACACCTTCTCAGCGGAGGGGGGGTTGTCCCCAGAGGGGTGAAAGTTGGTGAACAGCAGGCTTACTGTTCTTATGTGTGAAGTACAAATCACATATCACTATATGTGACATGCAGCGGATCTGTGGCATTAATATTTCAGCGGGGCTGTGATTAGGAAACCAATTTCTGAAAAGGTTCCTTATAGGAGTCAATAATGAAAAAAGAGAAAGAGAAACGGTCAGCTAGACAGTGGTTCATGGCTGGAGAGTAATCAAAATCACCTGGATATCTCTTAAAGCACACACAGGCCTGAGGCTACTAGAAATGGCGTGGGTCAAAAGTAGATATGGCCAATGTTCCCTGGGAACTCGAATGAGCACCTATGGCCCATCCTACAATCGCATTTCAACATTTTCCGCTCACTGCACCAAACACTGTTTTCAAATTCCTCTTTCGTAAATGCCTTCAGAAACCAGTGTAAAATTCTTATTTGAAGACTTCTCGTACAAAAACAAAACAAACTTCTCTTACTATTCCCTTTTAACAAAATACCTAATTTTATTATTTATATTAGGTAAGCATATGTAGTCAATGTCAGGCACATAATAAACAATACATGGTAACTACTTCTATTCATTAATACTGTTGTTGATGCAACTTCTACTAAAAATAAATCTTGAAAAAAAACTGATTTGTGTTTCTGTAACATTAATAAAAATGCTTTCCCAAGGTGCACCTTTGCCCATATGCATATATATTTTATATAGTCTGTCCATAGTTGAATTTATCAAAACCAGAATCATTAAGCCTAACTAGCCACTCTGTTCACCAGACTTGGGGTCAACTAACTTTTCATTGTTTAATCAAATTAAATCCATCCTTAAGAGAAGTTATGTCATTTACAGTAGTCTAAACAATAAGCTTAAGACATCCATCTTAAAAATCAGTTTTGTCTCCATACCCACCCCATAGGGAAATCCATAAAACCTTTTCTTTGAGATTTAAATCTCAATCTCTAAACCACCAATCTCAGTGTTTTAGGGAGAAACCAGGGGTAAACAAATACTGAATAATTTGCCTAGAATCCCAGACATCCCAGCAAGGGAACAGAGCTCAAATTTCACAGCCTTTAAGCGACACATTTCTCATGTTCTATTTAACTACACAGCCTTGAGTTTCCAGGCTCTCCATGAACTCTGAAACAGACCGGAAAGGAAAGCGATGAAAAGCTTCCCTAAATCTCTCATCGCTCTTGGTCATACGTCCACATCGAATTCCGAGCCAGGAATCTGGAGGGATTTTTAGGGGATGTGTGAGTCTTGGCTCCTCTGCTGATTCGACAGAGAGGTGAAACAGTGCAGCGTGAGAGGGAGAGGTGCTGTGCCTACAATGTGGGCATGATGTCAGGAGATGGGCCGCTCATCTCGGGAGTACTAGCCAGCCCCGGTGCCTCTCCAAGTATGGATTCCATTTAAAGAAAATTGTGACGGTTGGGGCGCCTGGGTGACACAGTCAGTTAAGAGTCTGCCTTCGGCTCGGGTCATGATCCCAGAGTCCTGGGATCAGCCCTGCATCAGGCTCCCTGCTTAGCCGGAAGCCTGCTACTCCTTCTCCCTCTGCCTGTTGCTCCCCCTGCTTGTGTTCTCTCTCTCTCTCTCTCTCAAATAAATAAAATCTTAAAAAAAAAAAAAAATAGGAATGGAAGATTCACCTTGCCAATCTTAAGCAAGTTTAAGAGGACACTTACTTTTTGACAATTTTGTTGCGCTTGGCTTGAGAGAAGGTTTCAAGCTGAAGGGATTCGTGGGTGAGAAATGCTACTGCCAAGTGGAAGTAATTGTTCCAGAGCTGCTCAAAATTGATTGTGTGGGAGAAAAGAAATGGAAAATAACATTAATATGGGTCAGAGTAAAACAATGCCACATGGTAGACATTTACTCACAGGGAGTAAGGAAAAAAAACAAAATAAAATCCACCAGGCCCCATTTTCTTTCTCATGTTTCAATTATTCAGCCCTGAAAGTATTAACACTTACTATTAAGGCTTTCTTTCTTTTTTTTTTTTTTTTTTTTAAATCCAGACTACTCTATTTGTCTTTACTCCTGAGATAAGGGAAAACTGCTGCCAAGAAGAACACCTATTTATAGTAAGTAATTTGGCAATATGTTTCAAAAGCCCCCAAATTCTGCCAAGCTGCTGAAATGGTAAATACTTTAGGACTTTATCCTGGCAAAATAATCATGGGTATTTAAAACTATTTAAAGCAAGGAAGGCCTTCACAGTGTTATTTAAATGACAGAAGATGGAAACCATCTAAACGTTCATAAGAAGAACTCGGTTAAATAAATCACGACTGTACTCAGCCACTAAAAATCCTGTGAAAACATTTAGTGTCATTGAAAAGATGATCGAAAAAATCATATTAATGTTGCCAAAGAACTGCACAGCTTGACTGCATCTTGGCATATATACGTAATGTCTAACCAGCAAATACAGACACTCCATTTTAGCTCACACAGACACACACACACGTGTGTGTATATAAATGCATATCTAACCTCCTCTTCTGACGACTCTCCACAGTTCACAGATACAAACAAAGCCACAGGACAGAGCAAAAGCACATCACCAACAAACTGTGTGCCCCATGGGGGCGGGGCCTAGAATGGTGCCCTGTGCCCATAAATACTCTAGTATTTGTCTGGCGAACGCAGGAGGAGCGAGGGGCGACCTGTTTCACACAAGTGTGTATATAAGCCTCCCCTGAGAAACGAAACCACGTGCAGGCAGAGAACTGTCTGCGGGTCCGTCTGCAGGCACACGTGTGTACGTGTATTTGTGTTCATGGCAACAGCAGAAGGCAGGACTTTTTGTCTTTCTTCTTTTTTTCCTTTTTCCTTAGCCATATTTTCTACTAGTCCTTTTTAAAAACAAACAAACAGGGATGCCTGGGTGGCTCAGTTGGTTAAGCAGCTGCCTTCGGCTCAGGTCATGATCCCAGCGTCCTGGGATCGAGTCCCACATCGGGCTCCTTGCTCAGCAGGGAGCCTGCTTCTCCCTCTGCCTCTGCCTGCTACTCTGTCTGCCTGTGCTCTCTCTGACAAATAAATAAATAAAATCTTTTTAAAAAAAAAACCAAACAAACAAACAAACAAACACCTGTACTACGGGGCGCCTGGGTGGCTCAGTGGGTTAAAGCCTCTGCCTTTGGCTCGGGTCATGATCCCAAGGTCCTGGGATCGAGCCCCACATCAGGCTCCTTGCTCAGCAGGAAGCCTGCTTCTCCCTCTCCCACTCCCCCTGCTTGTGTTCCCTCTCGCTGTCTCTCTGTCAAATAAATAAATAAGATCTTAAAAAAAACCAACCTGTATTATACACACAGAAAAAAAAAACAACTCTACTTGATTGTGTCTGGAGGACAGAGTGACAGGACTGTGTGCTTTAGGGGAAGGAGAAAAAACAAGAAAACTGTGCTTGAAAATGATAAAATCTGAAGTGACATTTTCCAAAATGCCACAGTTGTCTCGCTGTGGCTGAGAATTCAAGGAGCCTCCTTGGTGAGCAGCACGCTTACCTGAAGTTCGAAGCTTGCCTGATCCATGAAGAACTTCGTGAGAACCTCGGTAAACTGATTTATCGCACGGAGGAAAACTCTGTGGGAGGAAAATACCAGATAAAGAAGGCAACTTTCTGCTCTTCTAAACACCTCCCACCTACGGGAAAAACCAAAGCAATCTAAACCTGGACTCAGCAAAGTGAGACTGTCAGCTCCACCGAGGTCATCGGAGACCAACGCCAGAGCAGACGGCCCAGGACACTCAAGTGCAGTTTCTAGAACTGACTACAAGAGCCACTCAAGGCTGCATCACAATTTAGCCGCCTGAGGGTAGAGCTGGGATGACCAACCAGGTCCCCGGAGCCTCAGGGCTCCTCAACCCTATTGCGATGCTTGTCTTTGCAAGTCTAGAGGTACTAATGGGAATTTTTCTTTAACCTGTATGTAGTTGGGAAGGGTTTTTCTAATCAGGTATGTGGAGTTAACAACTGTTAGAACGATTTACTTTATTTACTTCTTTCAAAAAATTCTGAAATCTTAATATTATATATATCATATAATAACTATGATATAATGATACGTTATATATAATTATATATTATATATATTACATATACAATTCTGAAATCTTATTTTATATATTTATAAATGTGTGTGTATGTACATACAATTTCTAAATATATATAATACATAATACATACATACATAATATAATACATACACACACACATATAAAATTCTGAAACTCTGAAAAATATATATATTCAGCTCATTTTGCTCCCATTCACTGAGTATTTGTTATGGTCCAACAACTGCAAGCACTGGCTTTTAGGTTTTGCCTTGAAAGAGAGGGTTCCTGGTCTTAAGATGTTTACAACTTGGTGAGGGTCACTTGAAATCTATAAATCTAACCATGACCCAACAAAGAAGACGGAAAATTCGGCGGAGGGGCTGTCAAAGGGCTACGGGACATCAAAGGAAGAGAATGCCCCGTCCAGGTCAGAAAGGCTTCCCCTGGAGATGGCATTTGAGAAGGACGCTGAATGGTGGCACGCTGACAGCCAGGGCCTGGTGATGCGGGGAGGCACTGCGAGTGGAAGCAGCAACCCAAAAGGAAGCACGGAACATGTCCAGGAGCAGGAAGAGGCCAGTTTGGTTGGAGTGCAGGCTGTCTATCAAGGGAAACAGTGGAAGGAAAGGATACAAAAGCAGGGTGGGCCAGGCCACAGAGGCCTGTCCTGTCATGATGTTGAAGGCCACACGGAGCCGCGGAAGGGCGCTGTGGGAGAGCCGGGGAGGAGGTGGACAGGAGGGTAATGAGGAGATTACACCCGAGCGAAAAACCTGGGACAGGACAGCTGCAACAGCCCAGGGAAGGCAAGGACGTGATCCCAGAACCAGCATCCCAGGAACAGGAGGCTCCTTACTACTCTATGGCGCTTGGCATCCCACCAAGAGATTTAACGGCACTCCCTGAAGGTCAGATAACTGGTCACGAGAACCAAGTATTCAGGGTCAAAGGCCTCACACCCAGCCCAGGGTGTCTTACCTGCTCTGCGTCATATTCATGACCATCCAGTCTCTGGCATAGACATTCTTTCCAATCAGATCCTTGAACATGATGAAAGTCTCCATGAGGAAGTCCTGCAGAGAACAAAGGAGGAACGTCTGAGGGAAAACTAGGCGACAAGAGGGAGCGCAGCTTCAGAACAAGATGTCCCTTGCCCACGATTACAGCCTACCTTTTTAAGGAGGGTTTTTAGGGATCCAACAAGGACAGAAAAGTTGTCCACATTTTATAAATGATAAAACTAAGGCTGTGAAAAGGTAAAAGAGTTGCTTAAGACCATAGAAACTGGGCAGTGGGAGAGCAGGAAAGAGAACTTGGGGTTCTGGACCCCAAATTTAGAGCCATGGTGTTTTTAGGCCTCTGCTGCCGAGTTTGTCCAAACAGATCTACTGCTCTGAAACTGAATTTATCAGCAATTGTGATATTTCTTGTAACTCTGAGCCCAATTCTCCTTTATTATTATTAGAACAGAAGAAACCTGCTATAAATAAAAAGCAAAGTTATGATTCTTCCTATTCCAGGAACGTTCCCATGGGTAGCCTGTGGGAAGGGGCCTAAAGGGTCCCTCAAAAGCATCAGTAGCAGTGGGTCACAACAACAGTAATAACTAATAACAAAAGAACACACAGCACAGTATCTGCAGAACAGCTCTTCGACTCAGAAGGGGACTGTGAGCAAAAAGCAACTTAGGACAATTTGGACTGAAATTCAAAGCTAAAAAGTTTTGAAAGCTTTTTATTTATTAGTTAGTTAAATTTAGACATTTTCCACTTGGATTCCTGAGTTGAAAACCCAGGCCAATTCCTCTGGCACTAAATCGCACAGTTCTATCTCATGAATTACATTTTGTAGCAGAAGGAATGCAGGAGTTGGGAAGCAGGCCGCCTGGGTTCTATTTCCAAGGATGTTCCTCTGAGACGGTGGGCAAGATGGCCGACTTCCGGCACTTGGGATGTCACACAGCACCGGGAATGGGAACAAACCTCGCCGTGACGTCTGTGTGACCCCTGACTCTTCCTACAGTTCAATGGAGCGTCAAACTTCTCTAACCTCAATTCTCAAATGATGGCCATAGTTCATGAGTTTTACAATTTTTCATTATACATTTGAAGTATACCCACCAATTTCTCAACTATTCTATTAACTCTCTCAAGTCAGTAACGATTTGTGGTTTGTGAAACAAGGATTAAATTTAGAGGCTGGTTATTCACTCCTGATGCTGATTCTACATTCAACTCCTGGTAAACTAACTTAATTGCAAATAGTGATGGTATAATAAAGGTAATTCAGAGATTGTTCCAGGCCTTACTTTATCTCCTACTTCCCAAAGTCTTCCAAGTGATTTACTCAGAAGGCAGCAGGAGGGAGGGAAAGGACAGTCTGCAGGAAGTCAAATGGCCTAGCTATACCCGTCAGGCTTGCCCCTGGTGACCAGAGTTCCCTCAGGTGGATACTAATCCTTTTTTAATTAGATAATACAGGGGAAAGAGCTTACCATTGTTCTGGAAGACAGGAGTTAATTTTTATTTTTATTTTTGCTTACTCAATGGAACTGCTGTTTATTTTTGCTTACTCAATGGAGCCAAATTGTCAAGAGCTTGAATTTAGTATAACTTTCCTTCTTCTACGCTTTCCAAAGGAAGTTTTCAAAGAGTCGCTAGACTATTTTTGGGTTAACTTTATTTTACATGACAAGAATAAAATTACTTCTGTAAATAGCTAGCTGCATAGGCATTAACCTCAGGCCAAGCACAAAGCTTGGTGATTACCAGGTGTTCACTGAATCGATTACCTTTTTACATTAACCTTCTAAATAGGTGCTATCTTTATAGACAAGGAACAGGAGTTTTAGTGAAGTTAAATAGCTGGCCCAAAATTTCACAGAAGAAAGCAGAATGGCCAGAATTCAAACCCAGACCCGAATGTTCGAAAGCCTGTGTTCTTAAACCGACTCGCATCCTGCCTGTAGAGGACAAATGCTGCTACCGCAGCTTCCACCTCCACCCCCCGGTTCCTAATTCTCTAATTGTCCCTAATGCCCCTGGTCTCTGCAGGCACAGAGACACATCACCTCACTGCAGATCCCAGCACCACCCTGCCTGCCAGAGCGTGGCTTAACTGCAGGCTCATGGAGGCCTCCAGATTAGGCCGCGTGGTTCACTGAGCAGGAGTAGATCACTGGACCCACTACTACCACCATTACATAGTCCTACTATGACTCCCACTACTGTTCAACAGCACTTTCTTTCTCTGCAGTGCCTTGTGTGTTTTTCCATCATGTGGACCTCACAGAAAGGAAGGTGACTGGCAGAGAAGGAGCTGGATATCCTTGGGTACACAGGCCACATACTACCAGTACTATATAGCTAGAAAGTAGAAAATCTAGAGCATAAAGAAGACTGGAACATGCACGGATGGTGGGTGACTGTCCACAGCAAGGACCGGTGCAACAGGACATTGAACTGCTGACCCAGCTGTGTCTGGCCCACTGCTTTATGAGGTAAGATGATACTTTCAGGGACTTGTTAACAGCCACTAACAATTCCCTAAGGGGAAGGGTCCTGGGGAAGCAGCCAGAGGCCTTACTTTGTGTCTTGGGCAACCTTTGGTTGTATGTCGACTACTAATCATGAGAACAATTTTTTTGTTGAAAACCAAAGAGAACAGACTATTGTCAACTGAAGGTGACTGATATTTGCCCTGGCAAATACCACCTTACAGATGTTACAAGGGGCAAGTATGACCTCTTCTTGTTTCCCCTTCCAGGGACAACTGAAAAGGATGACACCAACCGCATCTCGGAAGGAGTACTGTGCACAGTACTTGCCATGACGTAACTACTCTCCCTGAAAATGAGGCACTGCTCTCTTCTGAGAGCAAGAAAGGTCTCCCAGATGGTTCCAAAGGAGGGTTCTCTCTAAATCCTAGAGACTCAGAGGGTGAGTGAGGGCCTCCTGGTACATGTTTTACAGTCTTCAAATGCTATCACAGAGAGAAAGTAAGAATCAACCCTTTCCTTTTTGTCATCACCGTGGACAGCCATGCCACTCTGGAGGTGGGTGGGAAGGGAATTCCGGAGTCAGGATGCTCACTTCTGTTTTTGTTTTGGCCGGATATAAGAGGTCTCAAAGTTACCGGGCCCCAGCGGAGACAACTTACGATGATGTCGTGTCTGGTCTTAAAAGTGCTGATGTAGTGGCCGTAGTGGCTGTCGTCCATCTGCCGCAGGACGGCGATCATACATGCAACAAAGCTCCCCTGCAGGACAGAGGAGACACAAAGCCAGCAGCCCTGAGGCTCCCAGATGCCAAAACAAGATCTGTGCACGGGGACTTTGGCTGTCGCCACCCAATTACCAAAACAGGGACCCTGCCAACCTGGAAACATTGCGCATTCCAAAGGCTAAAAGGCACACACTTTGCTGTTTCTGCTTAAAATAACCTCCTTCCAGGTTTGAGTTAAGGAACGTGGAGGGCTTTGCTCAGCCCTTTAACAGTATGAACTGCTGAATCCTATAGGTCAGCGGACACAGGCTCTGAGATCTCAGCTAGATCACTGGTTAGAGTACAACAACTTGGGGACTTGGAGATTCTTGTTGAGACAGTTGAAGTCCATGGAGAAATGTCTGAAATACCACAGATTTAATTTTGGAGGAATGCAAGGAGGAAAAAGAGATAGTAAAACTGAGCACAAAGAACAGAGAGATAGGGAAATGAGTACTCCCACCTAGAGTACTTCAATGTCATTCTTCCAATTCCAGAATCCTTCAGTCAGGTCCTGCCAGCATGTTATGCGTGTGTGGTTACAGAGGAGTTTTGAAGAAAGGGACTGAAGGGCTTGATGATTAGCATCAATTTATATTTTTGAAGTTAGGCATTACATATCCAATGTGCTTTCCCCTCCTCCAATCACATTTGAATCACACACTTAATTTTCTGACCAAAGGGCAAATATCTAGGGGGAACGCTCTCTTTATTTATATAGTTATTTAAATGAATTGGCATTGAGAAGATGAATATACAGCTATCTTGGGGATGGAAGGAATGAGTTCCTAAACACAAAAACAATGAACGAATACTCTCTGGGGGCACCTGTGTGGCTCAGCCAGCTGAGCATCTGCCTTTGGCTCAGGTCATGATCTCAGGGTCCTGGGATCGAGTCCCACATCAGGCAGATGTGGGACTTCTCCCTCTGTGTACCCGCCCCACCCTCTGCTGTCCCTCTCTTTCTCTCAAATAAATAAAATATTAAAATCTATGTGGCTATTCATTTATGTGTATCTTGTACTTTTTTTTAGTTTTAATTTATTTATTCATTTAACATGGGGCTGAAACTCATGACCCTGAGATCAAGAGTCACACACTCTCCTGATTTAGCCAGCCAGGCACCCCATCTTGTATTTATTTTTACTCTCATATTTTTGTGGCTAAGTTAAATGGGGTTTTTCTTTTATGACCCCTAAACAGATACTGTTGTTATATAGACAGGCCACTGAATATTGTTTGTTTACTCTGAAACTGGTCAGTTTAACAAACTGTTCATTACTTTTGTTAAAATTTTGTTCGGCCTCTTGGGCTTCCTAGAAATGGTAGTCATTTCACTAAAAATGACAATTGTGAAAATTATCTTCTCCTTTCTCAATATATATAAAACATGCATATATGCATGTGTTATCATATTGGCAGCAATTTATAGAAAAGTGCTGAACAGTGTTGAGATTTAACACCTTGATTCTCCTTTTCATGACCATCAAGTTGCCTAGTGACTGCATGTGAACATCTCCTTCCATTAATTTGGAAAAGATGTTACATCCATCACATATATCTTGGCATCTATGAAGACAGACATAAAGTGTTTTTCCTTTTGTTCAACTGATGTATTTTATTCACAGATCCTCTACCAAAAAAAATTTCTCCCCCCCCCCCCTTTTTTTTTAAGTAGGCTCCACGCCCAGTGCAGGGCTTGAACTCATACCCTGACTGAGATCCAGACCTGAGCTAAGATCAAGAGTCAGATGCTTGGGGCACCTGGGTGGTTCAGCAGGTTAAGCCTCTGCCTTCTAGTCAGGTTATGATCTCAAGGTCCTGGGATCAAACCCTACATTGGGCTCTCTGCTGGGCAGGGAGCCTGCTTCCCCGTTTCTCTCTGCCTGTCTGCCTACTTGTGATCTCTCTGTCAAATAAATAAATAAAATCTTAAAAAAAAAAAAAAGTCGGGGCGCCTGGGTGGCTCAGTGGGTTAAGCCGCTACCTTGGGCTCAGGTCATGATCTCAGGGTCCTGGGATCGAGCCCCGCATCCGGCTCTCTGCTCAGCAGGGAGCCTGCTTCCTCCTCTCTCTCTGCCTACCTCTCTGTCTACCTGTGATCTCTCTCTGTCAAATAAATAAATAAAATCTTTAAAAAAAAAAAAAAAAAAAAGTCAGATGCTTAATCTACTGAGCCACCGAGACGCCTCTAACAGATCCTCTAATTCTTAACTATTCTTGTGTATGAGAATAAGCTATATTGACATATATCTATACTCATTCACTTATTTGCATATTTCTCTTTGTGACTCTATCTTTGTCTCATCTGTCTTTCCCTTGCCTTTTCCCTTCTTAGGTTTATCTTAGGAGTTCTTCTTTGCTTCTCTTGGCCTCTCCACCACTCCCTGTATCTCAGTCATTAACGGCTCCCATCGTCTTATTTTAACAGAAACATAACAGGGATCCAGCTCCTTTCACATTCAAATCCCCACCCTGCTCTTCAGAAACAGAGCCAACAGTCTTGAGTTGGCTGAAACTTGTAAGATAACGAACAATTTCACTACCAGAAGAAGCTGAACAGGTATATTTAAATTAAGATATGTTAAGTACTGCCTGAAAACCAATCTATCATTTCCTAAACATAGTTCTCAACCTGCCCTTACGTTCTTTAAACACAGGGCAGCAATGGGTTGGCAGTAACAACGAAGGGTACATCTAGTGTCTACATCTTTAGTATGAGATCTGAATCCTTTAGTGTTTTGGATCACCTTGAGTCTTAACCCAGGGGGTAATTCCCTACATTCCTGTTTGGATCAGCTCGGTCACCAGATGTCAATCTTAACAAGGCACATCTTGACATTTCTGCCCTGGCCATTGCCTCTGTTAGAAAGACCTCTCCCCATACCTCTACACTAATCCCTCTTCCTTCTTCAAGTCTTTGTCCAAATTTTCCCTTCTCATGAAAATCTTTTTTTTTTTTAAGGTTTTATTTATTTGACAGATCACAAGTTGGCAGAGAGAAGGGGGAAGCAGGCTCCCTACTGAGCAGAGCGGCTGACGTGGGGCTCAATCTGAGGACCCTGAGATCATGACCTGAGCTGAAGGCAGGGGCTTAACCCACTGAGCCACCCAGTCGCCCCATGAAAATCATTCTTAATCACCTCATTTAAATTTGTAGTTCTCCCACCCTGACTGCCCTTTTCTTGTATCTTCCTATTTTTTGTTATTGTTATTGCTAGTATATAAACTTTGCTAAGGTCGTGATTTCTGTTTTGTTCACTAATCTACCTCCACTGTCTGGAATAGTGCCTGGCTTACAGTAGTTTCTTAACAACTATTTGTTGAATAAATGAATGGCTTTCATTGACTGTCGCCATTTGGGGTGGTTCTTTTCCTTCTGTCCTCTAAGATCAAATTGTAGCTTTTACTATCATAAGTAATGATGCAACGTGATTTTCCAACAGTTACCTCTGGTTGCAAACATACTTTTTCATCTAATTTGACACCCAGGAGGCGGAGGGGAAGAGGCCAGGGCAAAACAAAAAACATGCTAATCATAAGTTCTTTCAAACATTTGTGGTTTTTTTTGAGCCAAAAGGGCTGGAAAGTACCACAGGGCACCCATCTATAAGCACAGAAGTGGAAATCCAACGTGGGGGGAGATGGAACTGATCAGAATTCCTCTCTTGGCGACTAGAGTGCATAGTTGGAAAATATTACCTGGTAAGCTGCCTGGGGTGGAGGGGGGCTGCCATGTACGGCCTTGGCAGCAAGCTGGCTGCCTGGGACCCCAACCTCAATTCACCCCCTGGTGGTCTTGCAACCTCACACAGGTTTCCTAACCTCTCTCTGCAAGTTTCCTGAGTTGAAAAATGCAGCCAAAGAAAGAACTGCCACCTGGGATCTGTATGAGGCTTCCATGATATGTAAAGCCCTGGGGCCTCCTGGGTGGCTCAGCTGGTTAAGTGTCTGCCTTCGGCTCAGGTCATGATACCAGGGTCCTGGGATCAAGTCCTGCATCAGGCTCCCAGCCCAGCAGGGATCCTGCTTCTCCCTCTCCCCTACTTGTGCTCCCATGCAAGGTCTCTCTATCTGATTCTCTCTCTCTAGCACACGCAGGCACTCTCTCTCAAATATATAAAATCTATTAAAAAAAATGTAAGTGCTTAAAATAATTTCTGGCAGATTAAAAAAAAAAAAAATGAACAAAAAACAAACCCAAACCAGCTACTGACTACTACTATTATCATCACTACAGCTAGGAGGTCCAATATTTTTCCCATTATCATTCTAACTGGGGTAGATCCAGACTGAGCATGCACACCACATAGTGAGAATTAGAACACAATTACTTGAGATAACAGAGGAAGGACTAAATGCAGCCACCACAACCCTTCATCTTCTGCTCACAAAGGCTCATGTTGTTCTTAAATGAAATAGTTAACAAATATTAAAAGAGCATGGGGTTGAATGGGTACCGAGTTTGCCTACCCGGGGACCCCACACATCTCCGTCTCTGCTGGAAAATATTACAACAGGCTTGTCTAATCTTCAGTAGGAGGAAGGTTCCTCAAGAATGGATCTGCATATTTTTTGTGTACAAGGTCCCCAGTAGCTCTCCCCACTTAACCTCTCCCAACACCCTGTGGGAGCATTTCCCCTCAAGAGAAAAATCAGCGTTAGAATCAAGATCTGCAGGTGGCTAGAGCCAAGGTCACTCATCAGGGAGGGCTGGGAAGTTCTAGAGCCGGCTCACGGCCCCTGGCAGCTGTGATGCACAGAGCGCAGACACTGACGGTGAACTGGGATGAGGGGGGCGTGTAGGAATGGTCTAGAGGACTCCCAATGGGCAAGTGGGACACAGAGAAGCCGTGGTGGCTGCGGGGGTCCCCTGATGCGATACTCACAATATGGGGAGACTGTCGGCTCATCCCAATCACGGTCCGGTTGATCCTTCTCAGCAGCCGCTCCATTATCAGCTGGATGTGCATCGCTGTGGGGCCCTATGGGAGAAACATGGGAACTGACCCACTTCTTCTGACTCAGCTTCACTTTTTCTCAAAAAACCTTGGACAAGTGAATTTTCTCCTTAAGCCTCATTCAGGCTCTTCCCTGAAAAGCAATGTCTTGTCCAAAAAGGGGAAAAGAAGTTCACAGATGAACACATGCTGTTGCTTAGGAATCGGTTAAAATGATTAGGGATAGCATATAAACACGGAGTGTGGGGATGTCGGGGAGAACACCTCCCTAGTAACCCAGACCATCCGTGCTCACTGCAAGTTCACTGTGGCCACCAATTCAACGTAGCTCTGGGAGGACCCCCTGGCATGAGCAGTCAGTCCTGACGCTGAGCACATGGGGTGGCCCAGGAGAAACCAGCATGTGCACGGGAAGGAAAAGGCAAAAATTCAACGTTCTTGCCACCTTCTGTGTAGGAAGAAAAAAAAAAGCAAGAAATTCAAGTCAAGGAGATTGCTACTGATTGAATGTTTGCGTTCAAAGTCATAGGCTGGGGGCACCCGACTGGCTCAGTCAGCTGATGTGACTCTTGATCTCAGGGTTCTGAGTCAAAGCCCTGCATGGGGCACAGAGATTAATTTTTGAAAACCCACAAAAGTCATATGCTGGTCCTTTAACTTCTTGTGTGATGGTATTTAGAGATGGATTTCGGGGACCCAATTAGGTCATGAAGGCGGGGGCCCTGGTCTTATAGGGTTAGCGTCCTTATAAGGAGAGACACCAGAGAGCTGGCTTTTTCCCTCTACACACACACACACACACACACACACACACACACACACGCTGAGGAAAAGCCATGTGAGGACAGAGAGCCAGCAGCCATCTTCAGGCCAGGAGGGGGGCCCTCCCCAGAAACCTGACCACCTGAGCACCCTGACTTTGGACTTGCAGCTGCCAGAGCCATGGGAAATCAATACCTGTTGTTTAAGCTGCCCAGATGGGCTGTTTTGTTTTGGCGGCCCGAGAAGACTAACACAGGACTTAATATTTTGACTCTGTCATGTGTCACTTTGGGCAATTATTTAACTTTGTTGAGCCTCCGTTTCCACAGCTGGGAAAAAAAAAAGGTTCCCTTACAGGAATTAGCTGGGCTGGTGTACACAATAAACAGTGCCTCACAAATACATATTCTTCTTTGTTTTCTTTTTTTAAGATTTTATTTATTTATTTGAAAGAAAGAGAGAGAGAGAGCACAGAGGGAGATGGAGAGGCAGAAGCAGGCTCCCCACCAAGCAAGGGAGCCCGATGTGGGACTCGATCCCAGGACCCCAGGATCATGACCTGAGCTGAAGGCAGAGGCTTAACTGACTGGACCACCCAGGCGCCCCACAAATAACATATTATTTCTCCTTCTCTCCTTCTTGTGATTTGATGTTATACTCATTCAGCCCCGAGCTAGCAATAGTCAACCTTGTCTTTCGAAGCTTTTATCCATTCTGGCTTCATGACAGATATTTTGAAACTCCTGGTTAATGGTTCAAATAACTGAATCACTGCTATATATTTCATTATAATATTAAGTATTGTTAGCTTCCCTGTCATGCCTCCCTTCTTTCCTTTTTCATTTTTATTATACATTCACTTGCTTTCCATTTCTTTAAGGGAACGTGATCCATAGACCATGCCTCTCTGTTGAGGCATTTTACCCTCATTCCATAACGAGACTACACCCCAGACCCGGCTAGGTGAGTGAGTCCCACGCCGGCCGGGGTGGAGGGAGGAAAAGGAGTCAAGTGCTCTCGGAGCCCTTTAAAGATTCACCTCAGCCAGAGAGCTGGGACTTGAAGGTCAATGAGCAGAACACAGGATCCTCCTAGAAGGGCAGCTCCATGACGGCAGGTGCTTCCCTCTCTTACCAAACGAGAAGGACCTTAAGTGGGATGTTAGGAGAGCACAAAGGGAAGTGGCTGAGTGGGGGACTCCGGGCAGGACTGGACGAGGAGCGACGACCTCAAGCAAGGACTTACGGCAGCTGGACTTTGAAGAATGTGGATAGTGTGGAGACACAGCTTTGGGAAAAGAGGAATCCTGGACTATTGAAAAAGGGCACAGGAATCCATGTCAGTAATCAGAGCCTGGAATTTTAACTGAGGAAATGGGGGGATAGAGGAAGACATACAGGGTTGGTTTATACATTTAAGAAAGCTTATGGTGGGGCGCCTGGGTGGCTCAGTTGGTTAAGCGACTGCCTTCAGCTCAGGTCATGATCCTGGAGTCCCGGGATCAAGTCCCACATCGGGCTCCCGACTCCATGGGGAGTCTGCTTCTCCCTCTGACCTTCTCCTCGATCATGCTCTCTCTCACTGCCTCTCTCTCAAATAAATAAATATTAAAAAAAAAAAAAAAAAGAATGCTTATGGTGGGGGATAAAGCTGTATCATTACCATCACCAAAAATTTATCAAATTTACTACTTTTACAGAAGGTCCAAGATCAATAATCTTGAATGCTTCTGCTCATTACAGGGAATGTTATTAGGAAGACAAAAAAAAAAAGCTTCCTCAAGCCAGTTAAATCTTTCAGCATAAAATGTAAATACATTCAAGTCATTTCCAAAGGGTCCTTTTGCATGTATGAAGGCGGGCAAAGATATTATATTAAAATTTTTATATTAAATATAAATCCTTAAATTTAATTAATTTAATTTTATATTTATAATACAGTTTTATTTTTAATATAAATATAAATCTATTTTTATAATATATAAATATATTTACATTAAATATAAATGTTATACTAAATTTATATTAAACAGATTTAAATATATAAATTTATATAAATGTATAATCATATACTTTATATACAATTTATATAAGTTGTATATAAATTATATAAATTTATATATTTTACTTATATGTAAATATATATTTAATAACATACAATTATATATTTATAAATATAAAACTAATGTAATTTTACATTAGTTTATAGAAATATAAATATATTTATAACATATATTATTTGTTATACTATATAAATTATATTATTTTAATATCATATATAGCAATATATATTATTTAAATATAAATTGAATATAACACATTTATATTAAAAATTTATATTAAAATATATTATATTAAAAACAAAACATGGGGCTCCTGGGTAGCTCGGTCGGGTAAGTGACTACTTTTTCTTTGTCCTCTGTCCCTATAACCCACTCGAGCTCTCTCTCTCAGATAAATAAATAAAGTCTTTAAAAAACAAAACAAGGTAGCGTCAGAGTGGAAGAGACCTAAGAGGCCATCCAGAACAATCCCTCCATGCTATGTAAGGGGAACTAAGGCGTCTACAGATTTGCCTAAGGATAAAGAGCTACACATGCTAATACTGGCACCAGAAAACGGCCCAAGTCCCATGTTTTAGATTAACCCTGGATCATATACACATTGGAGCCTTGACTAAATTGAAGACCCCGGTACACTGTTGCCAACTAGAGCTTGGAGCTTCATTTTAGTACTTTGATTACGGAGTCAAAGAGTTACTTTTTAAAAATATTCTTATCATCATGAGATGATTGGTTACATTTATTTATCTGTTGTAAAATCCTTGGTTAGGAATCAAATCCCCAGTCATAAAGTTCCTTGGGGAAATTTACTATATTTTATTTGGTTTCCAGAAACACACTTAAGAAAAAAAAGAGGAAGGGGAACATGACCTAAAATTAATAAATACCCAATAAATAATACAAATTCTAAGGTGGGCTGCAGAGGCTCAGGGAAAGGGTGGGCGTAGGTGGGAAAGGCAATGGCGTTCTCCGGTATCTCTGTGGCTGAGGCGTGAATTGGCAGAAATGCAGACGTGCCTGTGTGAAGAGGAGGCAGGCTGTGGCCAAACTGGGGTGGGCCTTGAAAGGTGAGCTAAGAATTTAGCTATGGGAAAAGGGACAGAGTGTTCTTCAACTCCGTGGGAACACTGGTGCCAGGCAGCCGTTGTGGGGGGTGGTAGGTATGGTTTGTGCACAACTGAACACATTCTGCCAACTTTTCCAGCCTCCTGAGAGTGGCCCTGCCTAGGCTTTGGGCTGTGTTAGCTCTAGAACAAGGTAAATCCAGGCAGATGAAGCCCCAGGGTTTTGGAGGATGGGAGGTAAGGGAGAAGAAGCGAGATGAGAAAACACATCATTTCCACTAGGCTCCAAAAGGAAGGATTGGTGTCAGAGAGAGTATAAAAATGAGAGCATCTCAGAAGCTCAGGCACATCTACAACAGTCCTCTCAGAACCAGTGGTAAAAGAGGGCCAAAGTTTTTTGCATAAAAAATCTAAACAGGCCTGATTCTTCAAAGCCCCCTCAGGGATCTCCACCATGGACAAGCGGGGAAAAGCAGCCCGTGGCAGGTGCCAGCAGCCCACGGACCTCTCCTGGACCTAGATTTGCAGAACAGGCTCTGGCAAGCAGAAGCCTCTCTGATCACCTCAAAATCAGCCCCAGGACCCAGGTCTAAACTGCTGGGGCCAAGCCCTGACACAAGGAAGGCCCTGAAGTCATTTTTGCTTGAGGCAGAGGGACCCGTGTGCACGGTGGTCTGCATTGGGTGACGATTCAACTCACCACATCCTTCCTGTCCAGCACTTCCAGGATGTTGCTCAGAAGCTGCGAGCTGGCCTCATGGTCAGGCTTGCTGGAGTTGTCATCTAACTGGCCGCTGAGCTGGTCTATCAGCAGCGGCAGCAGCACATCTCTGCACTCTGGGGGAGAAAGTGCACCCAGCTCACCAGCTGCAGCACCAGCCCCCACCACCGGCCCCCAGGTGCCCTGCTTCTGCCTGCAACTCTCCCTCTGCCCAATACCACAGCTGACCTCTGAGCTCCACCCAGTGGGAGCACAGCAGCCTAGATGTGGAAACTTCAGCCCTGTAACTTGATTTTAAAAGCTCAGAAAATTACACCCATCACAGGCACATAAACAAAAAGGTTTCAAGTACTGAACAATGTCTTTAGCTTTAAAAAAAAAAAAAAAAAAGCTTTCTTTAGCTTCAAAAAAAAAGCCAACTTGACAGCCAGAGGCAAAGTCCTACAAAAGGAATAAATTAAGCAAGTCACACTTGTAAAAAATGTTTGAAAGCTTCCACCGAATGGAGAGAATGGACTCTAAAATTTGTATGAATACCGAGTGAGCCTTCCTAGGACATTTTGATGTGTTTCAAGGACATTCTGATGTTTTGGCAGGCATATGAGCTTCACAAAATAAGGGCTTATCTTTCTATGATGTCTTCCTTCTGGGATCCTCGCTATTAGAAGACATTATTACGATGAGACCAGATGTTCTGGACGCTAACGGAAATGACTGTTAACAGTGAGAATACTTCCTCTAATTAGAACACACAGTGCCTGCTAGCTTTCGTACTCAAACAGCCCATTTTTATCATCTCCTGTATCTTTTCTGCATGCTTAGAGGCAGATATATCATAGCGTATGAAGATGTCTGGTAATATTAGGTTTTCTACTTAAGAGCATTCACTAGCTTTGTACACACCTCCCAACAGTGTCCTTATAACAGTTGGAATTTCTAAGCAAAAATTCACAGGGTCAGAAAATATCAGAGCCAAAAGAGTCTACTGATGTGATCTAGTTCAAACCCTCCCTTCCGTGGAAACAGAGGCTAAGACTTACAGGAAGTTTCTGGTGTGTCCAGAGTTACATAACCAGCCCGGGGCAAGGCCAGGAGGCCTGGCACCAACAGCCCGCTCACCTTTCCCTATTTCTGAGGAGTCTTGCTGCTGCGCAGACCTTCCAGGCAATACACGCAACATGGGGTCACCCTCTGGAAGCCCCTCATCCTCTGGTAGCCCCAAAGAACTTCCCAGAGCAGCCCCTCTCTGGCAAGTCTTGGGTTTATGGGGCAAAGACCAGATATCAGACCTCTTCCCCATATCAGCTTGTGGACAAGAGCACAGTGGTGGCTGTATGCTTGTCCCTAGTCACAAAACGAAGAGCATTTCATCCATGTTAGAGTTTTCTCTCCTCCAAGCCCTCTGGCTCCCCAACAAAGCCCCGAGGCCCCACAGAGTGTTTGCCAATTTCTGTGGTGTAAATACAACCACTGTGGCCCATTTTCAGCACCTCACATGACATGACCAAGCATGGAAGTTAAGAAGAGATGCACCCAATCTGCTCTCCTGGGCCGATGGGCGGGGAGGCGGGGAGGACAGCATAGTCTTGCACAGCTGCTCCCTGGCTTTTCAGGTTATGCAACAAATACAGGTCGAAGAAGACACATTTGTTGAAAAGAACCATCTTTCCTGTTTGCCTGCTGGGGTGTGCCATTTGGAGGACAAAGTTCTCTAATTACTTAAAGACTGGATTGTCCTCATCAAAAAAAAAAAGTCTCGGATCCTCTTGGAAATATTAAACTGACTGTCTCCTCCTGAAAACAGGTTTCTCGGGAGATCCCTAAGTCCCAACCAGCTACTGGCAAGGTCATTATTGATATTTTTTAAAAAAGCAAGCAAGTGCTGGCTGCAGAAGCCGCAAGCCTGGAATTTCGGCAAGCGGTAGTTTTTGGTGAGGACGTACCCGACTGCCGGAAAAGATTGCTCTCCACTATCTTGGTCATGCAGTTCAGTTTCTGGCGAACTAACTGGTTGTCAGGGATGCTCTGAATGAACTTGCAGAAGAGCACACTGCAAGAGAGATCCCAGAGGTTAGTTATTTTCTTTCTGTCCCACTGAAGGGACGATTACACAGCTCCCCTCCACTCCGAGATCTGGGCGTGGAGAGTTTTCCCTGGAAATATCCCCCAGGCAGCCTAAGCGTCTGCCCCTCGGAGGTAAAGACTGTGCTCCACGCGTGCTGTAGCTCTCAGCCTCAGAGCTGCCTCTGTTTGAACTCGCAAAGCAAGGTCACGTCCATCCTGGCTTTGCTGACCAGCCTGAATGCTCCTCTCCTGCAGGACCCTTTCCTGGCTAACTCCACCCGCTGTCGCTCACCGCCTGACTTTATATGCGCAGCCCGGGGGGCTGGGGTAGAGGGCTGGAAGCAGATTGTTACATACGTTCTTCTGGAGTGAATTTCCCATCTGCACATCGATTCTCCAGAGAAAAGGGCAAACCTCGCTCAGGGGCAGGCTTTGTGTCTCCTTTTATATTTTCCACAGAAACAGAGCCTCAGAAGGGGTTCAGTTAATATGGGTTAGAAGACTAACAGAATGTGCAGCAGCCCAGGCCCCAGGCAGGGCCGGCTTCTTTGTAAAAGTCCGCAAATGGGGCTTTGCTGTTTACCTGAGCTCCACGGGATCAAACACAAGTTTGACGTCGTTAATGATGCTAGGAAGGTACTTCAGAGCTGCCCCCTGTCCGAAAAACACCGAAAGGTAAATTCAGTTGCCAAGCAGGACGAACACAGAATGTGTTACTTAATCCCAGGAAGAAAAGGCTTGCATCCACGTAGGGAACTGGACACAGATGCTCTCGCACTAGAGAGGAGAGCTCAGTGTTGCTAAAGGTGATTGCCTAAAATGTCTTCCTGAAAGGTCAGATGGCACGGCCTTTTCTTTTTCTTCATTACTAACAAGTACTATTTGTTCGGAATTCGTCTTTCTATCTCAGGAGGTCGTCAAGATCTTGACATCTCCCTCACAAGGTGCCCATCAAGAACAAAGAACAAATAATGAAGTACAGATCTGAATCCTCAGAGATGGCATATTTTCCATTAAAAAATCGGTAATGATGAACATGAGGGCAACTTTGGGCTTCTGGGAAGAATGGGGGAACTTAGGATAAGAACCTGTTGCCTGCGACATTGAAATCGATTGGCTGAATTAACAGACATCGTAGGATGTCTAAAAGGATAGTCTGTCTGGGGCGAATTGCCATTTGAGAATACAAAAGGACATAAAAGTTTAAATACAGGTTTCTCCCTTTGCTTTCAGTAAGTCATACTAAAATTCACAGGCCTTCCACGAATATGATTCACTTTGCTTCTCTCCCGCCGCATCCAGTTCTACGCTGTCACAGAACGTGCTCAGCGAAAGCAAGAAAAGGGACGCCCACGCTGATACCCTGCTGACCTTTATCTTGACGGCTTCCTCCAAGGGCCTGTCCATGAGCATATTGAAAGCGAGAAACAGCTGGCGGATTGAATTATTAAATTCATCTCCATCTTCACTTTGGCCGTAAAATCTTAACAGGAGAAAGAGAAAAGTGGTTAGGTTTTCCGCCTTTAAAAAGAAATTTCCGAAAAGATCCATCACCTGAGCAATGCTGGAGGCCTATGTCTCCCTGGCCACCACTTGGTCAGAGGGTGTGCCAAGGAGACGCCCAGCAGTCGGCTGAGAAGATATTACCACCTGGACAAGACAAGAGCACGTAGGAACCTGTGCTACGGTCCCACCAAGAGCTCTCCACTTGGTCCGCTATGGCCAGTTGGGAAGAACTCCCTGGAAGCTGAATGAGGCTGTCCCTCCTAGTGGTGTATGGGCATTTCCAGCAAAGGGGGAGCAGCAGGAAGCTGCTCTGCCTGAAGGATCAGATGTGAGCCCTGTGCGCATGCCCACCCTCCTCAACTCATTAGCACAACACCTGATATGCAGGGGACTCCCCCAGTGCGCGTTCCCAACCCACACTCTTGGCGCAGCCTATCCTCCAGTGTCACTCCTGCCCTCCTCCCCCATTCTCCTCTTCTCTTCTTACTGGACCCGCAATGGTCTGAATCCAACACAGTCTGCAAGTTCCGGAATGCCATTCTCTCCACGGAAGTGGCCCACTGGGTGCTGACCTGCTCTACGACAGGGCCTCGCAGCACCTGAGAACACCTCCCCTTCACTGATTCCTGCTGGTTTTGATTAAGGTATTCTGTTTGTCTTCGGGATCTGTCCAGCCGCTGAAAGTTGGTTCTTTCTCATAAGTAGAAATCAGAGGTCTTGGGCACGTTTCTCAGAAACACGAAGTCCCAAATTGTAGTCCAAGTGCATTTACACTGGGTGGCAATGGTACCACCAACTGGTCAAGAGTAGGGATCTTCCGGCATCAGGATTTTTACTTGGGTAAAATCCAAACTCCTTAGGATGACCTGCCAGGTCCTACCTCTCCTGTCACTCGCCTGCTGCTCCCCACCCCCCGACTCCCTCACTGTCACCCCCCACGCTCCCATAGCACTGGCTTCTCCTGTTCCTCACACAGGCTCTACAGAGCCTCCCACACCCCCGCACTCCTCCTCCCTGACACCTACACAGGTGGCCTCCTCCTGTCTGGTCTCAATTCAGATGCCAACTCCTGGAGATGCCTCCTCCCTCCCTGGCCATTATCCCCTACTCTCCCCGATCCCCAAGGCCTCCCCGGCCAGCTCTTACTGATCTGAAATTATCTTCCCTTTCTTCCTTTGCTACCTGCCTTCCTGGCTTCAACACAACCCAGAAGCACCATCAGAGCTGGAGCCTTGTTTCTTCTGCTACTAGGTCCCCAGCACCCAAAACAATACCGGGCACCCTCTGAGCTGGACATTTAAAAAGAGGGCACCAGGGGCTCCTGGGTGGCATAGTCAGTGAAGTATCCAACTTTTGATTTTGGTTCAGGTCATGCTTTCAGGATCCTGGGGTTAAGCTGCACTCCTGGGGTGCCTGCTGCTTTCCCTCTTGCTCTCCTTCTGTCCCTCCCCCCACTTCTGCATGCTCTCGCTCTAAAATGAATGAATGAATGAATAAATCTTTAAGGGAAAAGGCTGGGGGCCGGGAAGGGGGGGTAGAGTGGTGCTAATACAAGACTAAAGCCGAAGTCCTCAATGACCTACCACGGGCAATTTACAACTTGGATTCTCCCTAGGTATCTCCTGAATGGGCGTAAATTCCAGCCAGGAAATGAGCTCAGAAGAGGAATTTAAGCTCTGAGGAGGGCAAAGGGGTGGGGGTAGGGGGACTGGTGGGGGGGGGTCTGTGTAAGGTGACATTTCATTTGCAGCTCCTGGACAGGGCCAATAAACTGATTTCCAGCTGATCTAAGCAATCAGAGAATGTAGATTTCCAGGCTGGCTCTTGTTTAATGAGAAACAACTGGAAGGGTGGGGATAACCAGCTCAGGGACCAAGTTCAACATAGCAACTCCCTTAGTTAATTTCACGGGCTACTTAACCACCCTAATCTTGGCTTTTCTGTTGTTCTCCTCCTATACGATACTGAAAACGATGGTTCAGATACACTGCAACATGGTGAAGGCTGACATGCTACTGAGTCATCAATGGAATATATTTTTCAATTTCATAAATGAAGATTTCCTTTCTGTGGTTTTACAAGAATCTTTATTCCTAGACATCAGGGTTCACTATGCAAACATCTAGGTAAGGGGATGTTCCCTCAGCAGGACACTCCAGGCCCTAAATGAATTTGTGGAAATTCAACATAAGTGCAGAACGAAGAGCTAGCTATTAAAGAAGCCTGTCTGAAGAGAGAGCGAGACTACAGAGATCGCATATAAACCCTGGACCTGGGTGGCTCAGATGGTTAAGTGTCTGCCTTCAGCTTGGGTTGTGGTCCTAGGATCAGGTCCCGCATCGGGCTCCCTGCTCAGCAGGGAGCCTGCCTCTTCCTCTCCCTCTACTGCTTCCCCTGCTTGTGCTCTTTCACTCTCTTTCTCTCTCTCTCAAATAAATAAATAAAATCTTTTAAAAAATTAAAAATAAAAAAATAAACCCTGCATGGCCAACACTGCTCTTGCTTCGCTAGGCAAGGAGGAACGGTCGTTCAGCCTGCTGAACTTTTAAGTCATTAAACATTTTTAAAAACCATAAAAATGTAAAAAATCACTGTGGAAACTTCAAAAATGCTGAAAGAATAAAAACCCGCTTAAAGCCCTCTTATCTACAGTTTTAGTCCTACCTAAAATTTTAGTTCCCAAACCAGTATTTTCAAAATGGGATCAGATGGCACTTATGTCTCATGCTTTAAGAACCTATCACAGTTGTCTTTCCTCATTAACATATCCTTTTCCCATTCAACTTTGTTCACACCTGCTGGATTATTTTCCAGCAGATAAATTTTTAGATGGGGTATTACTAGACAAAGGTGGTATTTTCTTTTGCTTTTGGTGGATTTTATTTTGTTTTATTTTTGCTTTTTATTCAAGGTGCCAAATTTCTGCCCTTAAGAAATTTATATTCCTATCAGCATTAAAATGCAGGACCTATTTCTGTCCAATTTCATCAAAGGATAAAGATTCTTAATCTTTATCAAATGTATAGAAAAAAGATACTGCATGTGTATGGTATTTTGATAGTATGAATTTTAAGATTTTGATTCATTCATTCACTCATTTATTTATTTATTTTAAAGAGAGTGGGAGCAGGCGCAGAGGGAGAAATAGAATCCCAAGCCGGCTCCCCACTGAGCACAGAGCCCCATGCAAGGCTTGATCCCAGGACCCCAAGATAATGACCTGAGCCAAAATCAAGAGTCTGACAGTCAACCATCGAGGCACCCAGGCACCCCTGAATATTTCTTAAGAAATTTAATTTACCATTTGAATTTTTCTCTTATACATGATCTGTTTTTGTTTTCTATTATTTAAGGATGTTTATTATTCTTTTGTTGATTGGGAAGAGCCTTTCATTAATAAAGCTAATTAACGGGACGCCTAGGTGGCTCAGTTGGTTAAGTGACTGCCTTCGGCTCAGGTCATGATCCTGGAGTACTGGGATTGAGTCCCACATCAGGCTCCCTGCTCGGCAGGGAGTCTGCTTCTCCCTCTGACCCTCCCCCTTCTCATGTTCTCTCTCTCTCTCTCTCTCAAATAAATAAATAAAATCTTTTAAAAAATAAAGCTAATTAAAGATCTTGATCTATATTGTACATTACAAGCTTTTTTAATGTTAATTGTTTGCCTTTAATTTTATGATTGTTGAAACATACCAAGTTAAAACTAATACAAATGCTCAGGTCTAAACTTGAAATCCTCTTACCTATGGTTTTACTCCTAGTAACATTTTAGCATGCTCTCTGTCCTAGTTCCAAACCTGCCTTAGCAATGTATTTCTAGTTTGGAAATCCAACTCTTATTGGAAGGTAGAGATGACACTGGGGTTGTGAGCATTCCCAGGAGAGTTACTTCCTCATTCTTTGTCTCTGCTATTTCTTTTTAAAGATTTATTTGAGAGAGAGAGTGAGAGAGAGAGCAAGCGAGGTGGGGTGCGGGGAGCAGGAGGAGAGGGAGACAGAGAATCTCAAGCAGGCTCCACATTCAGCACAGAGCCCAGTGAGGGCTGACCTCATAACACTGAGATCACAACCTAGCCGAAACCAAGAGTCAGGCACTTAACTAACCCAAGTGCCCCGTCTCTATTTTTGATGGAGCCGTTATTTTAGAAATTCAAGCTGGGAATTATCACATTTGGCTTAGTTTCATCAATTAGCTAAGCATGATGTCAGCAAAGAAACACACACTTGAGGAAACATCTCCCCAATGACAATGGCCACCATTCTCTATTCACCACCAAGAGCTCACGATCCTAGAATTGTACACCTGACACATCATCATGAAGTCCCTTGCTGCACTAAATGCAGTCCTGCCATAGGAACCTTGACTCCTAAAGTGGTCATCACCAAACAAGACTTTCATCAAGTTGCATACAGTAGCCACCTATGTCCCTAAGTCCTCCTGTCATTACTGCCCTAGAAATTCTGCTGCCTTGAACGGACTCTGAACCGGACTGCTCCAGGGGTTTCAGAATCTACCACCATGTTCAGCCTTGGAGTTCTGAAATTTGGCAATTCCGTGATCCAACTGTGATCAGAGCACTGAACACAGAGCACGCGGATTAAGGGAAAATCCGTGAAGAGAGAACAGACAGCATAACGTCTTACTGCAGCTACCATTACCTCAAGTAGAGTACTCTGGACTGGATGATGAATCGAAACAAGTACTTTAGGGCTTTCAAAGCAGCAAAAAGCAATTCTGTCTTGCTGGAGTCATCTGCATTCGCCACATAAAAGTTCAGTACCTTGGAGAGTTTCCTTAAAAGGGTGAGAAAGAAAAATGTCAGTGGGGCAAAATGGTACTCTGAGGTTTGAAGTATGTTATATGAGAAGGGAACTTGGCATACTGGGGAAGCAGAAATCACAACCATAATGAGCTCTTCTAGAATATGCCCTGAGTAGGGGAACGGACTCCTTTGCAGTTTGGTTTCCTCACTGAAGTCTAAGTTTGGAGTGTCCCTAAAGCTTAGAAATAATGGGTAGTTTCTTTCCTTAGCAGGATTTTTAAAAAGAATCAAAAATGAAAGCTGAAGGGATTCAAACCATGAAGACATTTAAATCTCCAGTATGTTATACACACATTCCCAGACACTCCCGGAAGGAAGGGACTGTCTGCCTAACGTAGTCACCTTAAAAGAGGTCTAAATCCCTTCAGTCTGCCTGAACTCTTTGGGAGTCACAGAACAGTGAGGATGAGAAAAGAAGCTCCATCTGCCTCTGGCTCTATCTGATGACAACCATGGTTTCTGGGCATCCCAAGAGAGAACACTGGGCTGGGATGTCAGATTGCTGTGTCTTTCCTGAGTCTAGGCATTTTCTTAATTGTCTGCTGACTTACACCTTAAGGGACACTCAGAGCTTGACCTTTCTTTCTGTGAATCTCTGAGTTTTCCTAGTATTAAGAAAAATCCACAGCACACATGTCAAACTGATAGTCTTGTAGAGAAGCCCAGATTGCTACTTCCCGGAGTGCTGCCCTTGACTCTGTGGAATGAAGATCCAGTGAAGTGATCCACTTGGATCCACAATGAAGATCCACGTGCAGCTACCACCTGCTTGGGAAGTGAGGCTACTGCATGCAAAGAAACCCGTCACAAGTGTATCTGCTGCTTCTCCCAACCCACCAGGCATCACGTCCACTGTGTTCATGGGTGATTATGCTATGTTACACCGCTTTCCTGTCACTTACACTTGTAACATTGCTGGACCTCTCATGCAAATCAAACCAAGAACTTCCTTGTTTAGTTCAGAAAGAAGATATAGGACTCTACGATCTGACCTGAGAAGTCAGGTCAGTAGCCAACATGATAGATCAGCAACAGCGGCTGGCATTGACCCGGCATAAGCCTTTGTCAGATCTCTGTCGACTCTTAATCTCACAAAACAAACTGAGGGTTGCCAGGGGGGAAGGGGGTAGGGAGAGGGTGGTGGGGTTATGGACATTGGGGAGGGTATGTGCTATGGTGAGTGCTGTGAAGTGTGTAAACCTGGCGATTCACAGACCTGTACCCCTGGGACTAATAATACATTATGTGTTTATTAAAAATTTTTAAAAAATTGTAAAAAAAAAAAAAAAACAGAAAGATCTCTGCCGACCTCTGCTACATTGCTGCCACTCTTTAGCACCTTGCTCTGCACCGTGGCTGGGACACAAGGGGTGGGGACGACAGGCCACATACAATGCCAAGGTAAGGTGGGCTGCATGCTAGCTACTTTCCTGAGTCAGAGGCTCATAAACCAAAGACAGAAAGGAGGCTTCCATGACCTGATCATGGAAAAGGCAGAGACCATTCTCTTTTATAAAAAATAAAGAAAAATGATATCATCTCATATCCTGTAAGTAATAAATGCTACAAAGCACTTGTGGTGTACGGCTGAGGACATGACCCTCATTTCTACTAAACTTAGTCTTGCTTAACCCACTGTTTGATCCCCTTGGGGTTTCCTGCAAATCCCCGACACCCAACTCTCCTAAGATCTCGAGTATGATCTTCTGTCCTTGACGGTGCTCTCGATGCCTTCAACTCCTCGTCTGTGTTCTGGATTCTTAAAGACATAGAGCCTTATCTCTTTGGGAGCATCCCAGAAGGCAGGGATTGACGTGAATGCCCTTCCCAGGGGTGGAACACTTCGCTCTTTCTCCCCCCAGAAGCTTACAACAAGCTTCTGCGCCTAGGGGCGCCCTTACTCAGCTTATGTCCCTTGCATTTCTTCTTAACAAGCCAACCCTAAGAGTTGGAAAGTAAAGAAGTACAAACCCAACAACCCAGCAGCAGGCAGTCCCCTTGAATCAGACTTACACATAAGCCAGAGTGGCACTGAAGTGCTTGTAGATGTAGGTTTCAAGGACAGGATTAAAATGCTGGAACTTGATGTCTCCTATCAGTGAGATAATAAATACCTGCCAACGGTGAAAAACACAGATAGCAGCACTGTACGACCCCAGGCACTGATTCTGTTAATAGGCCGGATGTTGGTATCCTGGTGCCTGCTTTTCTTCCTTGACCACTTCTGAAGCATTCCCACTTTACTATTCCAGCGCTGAAGTAAAGTCATGGAGTTTCTTTTAACATTCAACAGAGAAACTATGATGTGTCAGGCACTGGGCTAAACGCTAAGGAGAACCTAAGAGCTGGCCCCTGGCCTCAGGGAGCTCACTGTCTCCAAGAGAGGCCAGTGCACAAGCAAGATGAGTCAGGGAGGAAGATGGGGAGAGGCAGAAGACAGACAGAGAAAGGGGGTCTCCTGGGGGAAAAAGAAAACTCGAACCCAAGGATGCAGCTGATGAATTATTTCGTGACCACATACTACTGAGTGCAGCAGGAGTGTCCCCAGTAACTCAACTTTATCAGACTTTTGTCTCTCAATTTCCCCTTCTTCTGGGAATGGTATCCCTATCAGACACATAATAAAAAACCACCATGTGGTACCTACTGATAACAAAGAATGCAGAAGAAGGACCCCTGGGGTGCCTGCATATACCCACTGCCAGTTGCTCCATCCCAGGAGAATCTGCAGACCCCATCCCACAGAACCCGGAACCATTCTTTTCCATGAATCTGGCTAGGTGAATCTCAGTGGAAGCATTTCCTCTCTTTATCTTGTACCCTTAATGCCCTGACCACTTCTTGAATGTATTAATTTCTCTAAACTGGTGAAAAAGCCAATATTCCTTTGCTGCAACATCCAGGTAAATTCTGCACAGAATTTTAACCCCAACAACGAGAAAACGATGCGTCGGCTTCCTCCACTCACTCCACCACAATTTGTAGCCTTCCAAGATTTTTTTTTTTTTTAAGATTTTATTTGTTTATTTGACATAGAGTGAGAGAGCAGGAGCAGAGGGAGCGGCAAAGGGAGGGGGAGGAACAGGTTCCCCGCTGAGCAAGGAACCCGAAGTGGGGCTATATTGCAGGACCCTGGGATCATGACCTGAGCTGAAGGCAGACAGCAACTGAGCCACCCAAGGCGACCCGCCTTCCAAGACTCTAACATCATCTCTCCCCGTCTGGATCTCAGTTTTTGGAATGGGCTGTATGTTGTACAGAATGAGACTGATACTCGTTTCCAGTGTGCGAATTCAGTCTCCCTTGTATAAATATACAAGCGTACACAACAGAGCCACAATCACCCTCATTAACGGTATCTCCTGGTTTATAACTAGGCAATTTTAAAGTAAGTTAAAGTGATTCCTGATTTCTAATGTAATATAATACCTCATTTACCCTAATGAGAAAGAAAGCATGTCACGTAACAGAACAACAAAGTCTTTGAACATAAGTCAGTTCTTTTTTTTTTTTTAAGGATTTTTCTTTATTTATTTGACAGATCACAAGTAGGCAGAGAGGCAGGCAGAGAGGGAGGAGGAAGCAGGCTCCCCGCTGAGCAGAGAGCCCGATGCGGGGCTTGATCCCAGGACCCTGAGATCATGACCTGAGCCGAAGTCAGAGGCTTAACACACTGAGCCACCCAGGCGCCCCATAAGTCAGTTGTTTCTTTTAAGTCCAGAAACAGAGAGATGTATCCAAGTATTTGTGCAGAAAGGATAATCAACGCAGTCATATACAACAGCGAAATACTGAACACCACACAGTTGTGAGAATTAGTTAATGTGTTTAACTGCTTACCAGTGCATCAAACACGAGGAAGTCATAGGTTTCATTATCTGACATTTCCATCATTATGTTAAAAAGTGCATCTAGTGTATCTTGCAAAAACTGAACATAAAAAAGAGAGAGAGAGGTTATTTCATGCTTTCAGTTCAGCTCCATACTGCAAAAATTCAGAGAAATTAGGTTGCAATAGAATGAGTTTAAAATAGCATTTCTTAAAAATTGGCACTTCTGCTTTCCAATGTAGATAACAAATTTTATATTTCTGACCACTGATTTAATTTGTAATACAGAACTAATGATACAGTGACTGCGTTTCTAACCATGAATACATAAACATACCTTAACAATCTCGCCTCCATCCACCTCCATTAACTTCTTTAAGTTGTGTTTAATGTTCTGGGAGTTGGAACGCCAATTTAACAAGCCCAACAGGTCAACTAGGAAGAATGACCACAAACCATAAAACCAGACATTGATCAGAAGTAGTAATGCACACTATTTCAGGATATAACTACAGAACTCTCTAGAAAAGATAACTGTTCTTAATAATGGCTAATTCCTTGTGTATTTTTTTTAAATTTATGTCTCCTATCTAGACCAGAAAAAAACTTGCAGTCTTTCAGTCTTCAGAGAAAAAAATTAACCACTAATGTATGGGAACATAAAACTGAATTCCTGAATGGAAGTCATATTTCTGAAATGATTACATCATAGCCATATAGATGAAAAGTTGGAAACAGTTTTTAATAAAAAAGATTTTATTTGAGAGAGAGCAAGTGAGAATGAGCTGGAGTGGGGAGGGGCGGAGGGAGAAGCAGGCTCCACACTGAGTACAAAGCTTGACTTGGAATTCGATCCCGCAACCTGAGATCATGACCTGAGCCAAAATCAAGAATCAGATGCTTAACTGACCTGAGCCACACAGGCATCCTAAAAACACTCTTAAGGAAACTTCATATCTTCAATTGGCTGCATTGCTTAATTCATCCCTTGCCACTATGTGTATCTCAGTGGATAAAAAGGGAAAAGGGAACTTACATACATACACTGATACATTTATTTCTTAAAATAGCTTTTCACATTTTAGAGAGAGCGAGCGAGCGAGCATGAGCAGAGGGAAAAGAAGACAGAATCTCAAGCAGACTCCACAATGAACACAGAGCCTGACATGGGGCTCCATCTCGACCCTGAGCTGAAACCAAGAGCTGGATATTTAACCAACTGAGTGACCCAACTGCCCCACACTAATCCACTTAAACACTGCATCCACAGTGTAGAGATGGCATTTTTTCCATTTTTCAGTTGATGAAACTGAGGCCTTTATAAAATTAAATAACTTGCCTTAGGTCACATAATGGCCAGGGAGTGCTATGAATGGGATTTAATTATAGATTTATCTGATTCCCAAAAAACGATGACCTTGCTACTCTACCACACCGCCTTCTGAGAGTTCTTCATAGAAACAGACAAGCAAAGACTATACTTTAAGGGATCATTTCTATAGTTTGTTACTAGAGAAGTTTCTCTGAATGTGTAGTGCACCAGAAACCATGAAGAGGAGATGTAGTATTCCTTCCTGAGCGTGAAGTTGACTTTGGTGTTGTGCTATGCAACAACTCTTAGTCATTGATGATCGTTCTTCCTCTCTTTTGGAGAGGTTAGAGGGGAGGTATACTGTAAAAATAAAATTTTAAAAAATGAAAAAAAAAAAAAAAGAAACAGACAAGCAAATCCGACAGACTGCTATTTCAAAGGAAGGAGGAACAGACTCACGGTCCTTAGGATAAGACTGTGACAAAAATCTTGAGGTGTGTTTGGGTTTAAAGTGTAGAATTACGGATCTTTTTTTTTAAAGATTTTATTTATTTATTTGTCAGAGAGAGAGGGAGAGAGTGAGCGAGCACAGGTAGACAGAGTGGCAGGCAGAGGCAGAGGGAGAAGCAGGCTCCCTGCCGAGCAAGGAGCCCAATGTGGGACTCGATCCCAGGACGCTGGGATCATGACCTGAGCCGAAGGCAGCCGCTTAACCAACTGAGCCACCCAGGCGTCCCAGAATTATGGATCTTTAAGCCACTTATAATTTTAATCAATGTTACAGTGAAATGTAACAGGCATCTGGGCTGTTACTATTTTGTCATTTTGTGTGGTACATTAAGCTACTATTCCAATTTACAGAGCATTATCTAGTTTAAGTAGCACACATGCTTCTTAATCAATGGACGTGTATAATATACAGAAGTCATTAAAAACATACACTGTTCATTAGAATAGCCCAATTGCTTCATGAGTGTTTGCTTTATTGGCTTGTTTTATTAGCTTTAGTCCCTGGGAAACCTCCAAAATCCAGTGCCTAGAGACTCCTCTCTGTCAACAGAATAAAGTCACGATACCACTCATAGAAGGGGGTGAGGCCCCACCCATGGCCTTCCTGCCAGCCCATCGCCCACCATTTTGTTACCCCTCAGCAACCAGACAGATCAGATCACTACTCCCCAGACTGTGGCACGCTCTGATAGATCCAAGTCTTTCAATATGCTCTTCCCTTTGTCTGAAATGCCCAGATATTATTCAACACTATGTATCTGATAAGCTTGTACTTATGTTTAAGACCCACCTCGAATCATTCTGCGCTATTTGTACTCTTTCCTACATATACATAGACAAACATAGAGAATAATAAAGACACACTTGGTATTTCTTTGGCTCTTCCCACAGACTTGAGCCACTTGAGGGCAGGAACCATGTTGCATTCATTGTGATACGCCATCATGGCGCCAGGCACCATGTTTGCTACAGAATTAATGCTTGGGTGGAAAGGGAACCGGTAGCCCTGAGGGAGCAGGCAGTGTGCCCAACACAGTTCTTGGATTTACTCATTTGTTAGTTAGCACTTAGTAATAGACCGTGTGCTGGGCTTGTTCACTTCCCATCTCCTACTTCCACCAGAGGCAAGTCAATGGTACGGCTCCGCTTGTTACTTCCCTCCACCAGTTGCTGCCTGAGGAAAAGGATTTAGATACTTCACCAGAGTGGAGAGTCCCTTGGCAGCTTTAAGCATCTGCAAACAACCCTTCTATGAGCCCAGAGGTTTACGCCCTAGAAATATTTGCATGCCACATCACCCCCCGTGTCAGGAATAGAGCTGGCATCTGGTGAATCATAAGGTCCTGGGGCTAGAAAAGCAGAGGCCCCATCAGAGCAAAGTACCCAGACTTCCTGTGCTCCTGAGACTCATGCGGGTTGAGTGTGGCTCTAGTTAATTCATGTCAGTTTCTACCCAATATCTCTCCTCTTGGGCGGAGGCACCACACTGTGTTTGTCCATTCCATGGCTGATAAATACTGGAGTTGTTCGCAGTTATTTCTATTTATCACAAACAATTCTGCCATGAACATTCCCAGGCATCTTCTGGTTTCCAGGTACAGCCGTTTCTCTGGGCAATAAAACTAGAATGGAATTTCTGGATCATCAGGAATGACCATCCAAATGTTATCCAAAGTCCTCTCAATTGACGTCCTTCCCCAAAGTACTTAAGAATTCGGGATAGTCTGATATGACAATCCCCAAATTTAGGCTAGTGACTACTTTGGGCAAAGGATTAGAGACCATAACACTTAAAAAAGAAAAATAAAGAAAAACTATTAAGTTTTGGGGTTACAAATATCTATTTTCAAATCCATGCCCACTACTTATGAACTTAGACAAAATATTCTGGAACTTTAATTCAACTTTCTGATTGAAACAGGAGAATAATGGCAAGGCCGGCATCTCTGTGAGTTAGGGTTTGGAGGGTAAGATAAGATGACTCTGGGAATCGTGTGGCACCAGGCCCCACACCTGCAAGGACCTAACTTCCGTCTCCCTTTGTTGGAGCCACAAATCTATTCTCAACCTCCATACGGGCCCAGCAACAAATGATCCCATGTAAATCGGGCCTGATCTAGTTTTTTAAAAAATTTATAAATGAAGAGTCTACAAGCTCTGTTTGCAACAAAGCCTGTGGCTTTTAACCTTTAGAATCTAAATAGTCCTTTGTAAGGCTAAGGAGAAATGCCCTTGGTTATGGTCTCTGTGAAAGCACCACCACCCTCCTTATCAGGAAGTGCCCTCTCGGAGTGGAGGGTTTCTTACTGTTCTTCAGCTTCCTCTTTCTCAGAACACATTAAAGTGGTTCCTTATAACTTCCATCCAATTAGAAGAAATTAAATACATGAACCACCCACAATCCTTATTATCGTTATTTGTCCCTCAGAATGCCCTGTGTCCCCTGACGCTCAGGATGTTCCTCTGTTCCCTTCACTTTTCTTCCCCTCACTTTTCGCACATCTGTCCTCCCTCCCACCCCACCCTGGCCCTGAGGATATCACATCTCTCCTCCCCGGTTCCAATGAATTTGCCTCTTTCAACCTTCTTTGGGGTAGGTTATTGTATGACTTTGGTTTGGTGTGGTCTGGTTTGTATGTTGAGGTTTTTTCTGAGACCACTAGGCATGGGGTGGACAACAAAGCAGAGGGCAGTTCCACCTGATGGAATTTTCTGGGATGACGGCATCGCTGTCTGTCTACCAGCCAACACGAAAGCCACCAGCAGCACAAAATCATAGAACCCCCAAAACGAGACTAGAGCAACCAGACTTCCCTCTGACGCTAACTAAATTTCACAAGCTCCACATGCCTGGTGACCGCCACAGGGGACAGCAGAGCTTTAGAACATCTAGAAGATGAGCGATGCAGGTATCAGCAAATCAAGTGTCTGAGTACTGCCACCTGTCCGTACGCTTCCCGTATTTCTGACTGGAGATAAGGAACAATTTAACCATATGGTTATGTTTCATGGAATTTCCTTCTGCTTTCCATTGTAAGTTAATTTTAGCTACTTTGGTCACTTGCTTTACTTGAACTCGAATCTCTGGAAAGGATAGTCTATTGGATAAATGCCATCTTTCTTCACTATCCCTTAAAAGTTCCAAAAGCACATTAAGTCTTTGTACTGCCTGCTGCCATACTCACAAAAATACCATTTTAACATTCCGGGGTTAGAGGACTGGAAAGTAACAGAAAGAGCACAGAAAATAAGCGCTGTCCCAACTTCCAGTGTCTTTCCATTTAGTGCTTTCCTGCGCGTGTATGACAAGGCTGATGGCGATGACGGTGGTGGCAGTCGTGGAGGCTGACATTCACAGAGTTTACAATGAGCGAGACTCTTGCGTCGCTTGTACTTGATTTACTTCATTCTTTAAGTGTACACTAGTATCACTCCCATTTTAAAGATGAGGACACCAAGTCACAAAGAAGACATGTGGTTTGCCTGAGATGCAACAGCTAGGGGCAGGGCTGGGACTTGAACCCAGGAAATTGGCTCCAAATCGTCAACATGCACGTAGACAAAATTAGCATTATACCCCACCTAGCGCTCAAGTTTTCACGTCTTTGATTACATTTTGACGGATATTGGGCAGCTGCATGTATGTCATTTAATTACATGTTCATGTCCCCAATTACTGGACATTTGGATTATTTCCGCTATTCCCCTATTCTGAGTAATATGGAGACATCTTCATACATGAATCTCTGTGCTCCTCTTTGTTTACTTACGTTTCATTTCTAGGGGTGAGATGACTGGCTCAAAGGGTCTGAATATATTCAAAACCTTTGATACACCTTCTAAGTCATCTTTCATCAATACTGTATCATTTAACCCGGTACCAGCAGTTTCTTACATTGACTTCTTCCCTAAGAAGGATTAGGTCACTGATCGAGTTTGTCATGTTGTCTATGAAGCTCAGAATGTTTTCTGGCTATATTTTTGTTTCTCTCTTAATAGACTTTATTTTTCTGGGAACAGTTTTAGGTTTACTGAAAAATAAAGTACAGAGAGTTCGCATATACGCTCTCCGTGCACCCAGCTCCCCTACTATTAACATCTTGTATTAGTGTAGTACATCTGTCGGAACTGGTGACCTAATATTAATAGCGTTCGTGAAGTCCACAGTTTATGTTAGGGTTTATTCTGTGTAGCACGTTCTGTAGCTTTTGACAAATGCGTAATGACGTGTAATGGTTCCGTGTAGTGTAGCTTTGCTGCCCTGTGCTCTGCCTAGTCATCCCTCCTCCTCCCTCTAAGGCCTTTGCAACCATGAAACTTTTCAGGCCTCCACAGCTTGGCCTTTTTTTCTGGCTTAATTCTTGGTGAGTGTGTTTGTACTTTTCGCATATTATCAGCTCTATTTCACTCTGTTGAGTCTGGCCCCTTGTCCAAGTTGAAATACTATCCCTATTCTCTAGCCAACCATGATTCATCAAAACAAACAACACTGACCCCTTTTAAAGATCAACCAACATCTGATCCCTGAGTGTACCTCTTCTGTCTAAACTGTTTTGTCTATCCCTTAGCACTTCCGTAAGGCAGAGTCCCAGCCGTGTTCCTCACCCAAATCTCCTAAAAGGCTAAAGTGACTAATCCTCTATCCATCATAGGGGCTATAGGATTTCTAAGACAAGTTCCCGGAGTTCCTTATCCTTGGCTCACTATGTTCAGCAGGACCCCTTACCCATAAGTTAACTGAATGAAAAGCCGTTATTGGATATCAAGTGCCATTATATATACAGGAGAAGTTAAAATTGATGCCAGAGATTTCAAGAAGGTACAAAGTGAGGCCCATCTGAACTATTCAGCTGATTTTATGAAAAGCCCTCAACTGCTTGGGAAAAAATGGGAAAGAGGAGGCTCGGGGGGGACGGGGCAGATGGAATTCTAACAGGAAACCCTTCCTGCTCTTGGCCACACCTGTTCGGACAAGAGACGGGTTCTTTTTCTCTATCAAGTATCCTCCCCCTTATTACCAACATCTGTTGTTTCATATTTTATTACAGAGTACATTATCAGAGCTCTTTGCTGCCGTGAAGGAAGGAAACATAAGACTAAAAAAATTTTTCAGCCTCTGTTCATGAATTACATTTACAGGTTTTATGATCTTAAACAATACCAAACTACTTTTCATCCTATTTGGAAGATAGGCAAGATACCCTCAGACTGAGGGTGAGCTTTGCGACCAGTGGCACCCAGAATATCACATGAAGGGCAGGGAATGGAATCCAAAGTGCCCAGCATCCGGCCTCGGAAGACACCCATGTGGCCCAGCCCCACCGGGTCCAACAAAGGAATCCAGGTGGACCAAACAGAAAACCCAATGTAGGGTCACCTACCATTCTGGGTGAGTTTTGTGGAGCAAATGAGGGTGGCGATCTGAAAGCTGTCTTTTGTGCTGTCCTTGCTCGGGGTAAAGTTGGCCAGGGTTTTGGATGCTTGGAGGTCTTTTTCTTCCATCTCGACCTTGGTTCCCGGCAGGGTCAGATAGAATTTAGCATCTTCCATTTTCTTGTTGTCACCCTGAAAAGGAAGTGGGTGAGGGACACCAAATGATGGGCAAATAACAGTAGTTTCCATCATGAGCGCATGATCCAGGGAGCGAAACACAGTTTTATCAAATCACACTTATGTTCCTTCCAACTCTAAGACACTGTGATACTTTTCCAGGGCTGGAGCCCAGAATAATTTCAACACCGAATAAAAATGGAAAAAGTTGTGAACTACTGAGAACATCCTAGATCTCTGCAATCAATCAATCAATCAATCAATATGAAGGACCGAGGTTCGATCTCATTTTCTTGAACCTATAAATGGTCAGAATGATGCGTCATTGGGTTGAGGGGATGAATGGATCCATTGGGAGGGAACAGCTTGCCATGTCTTCCAAAACATCAGGAGGTGTTAAACGGAAGACCCACACCAAGTAGATGCAGCTCAAAGAAGCTACTGGTTCTGTGATATCATTAGATAAACGAGACCTTCCTGGGTCTTACTTTCCACTCAAAAAATCTCAGAAGATAATTTCATAGCAGTTAAAGAGTGAGCACCGAACAGCTGGGGAAGGAAGCAAGGGCCCCTAAGCAGAGAAATGGTGCCCAGCTCTGGGTGATATGAAAACCACATCCTACCACACCCACCACACCCCCCACCAGGCCCAACAGTGCAACTGTCTCTGTCCCATGCAAGACCATGCAGAGGAGAGGGAAGTGGGCAGCCCTCGACCACCCACTGCCACAGAACTCCACTGCAGGCGACGGAGATGTTCTTCAGAAGACTTGACAATTATACAACTCACTCCACACAGAAAGGGGACGGGAGACCCTGCAGCTGGAGCCCTCTGGTGTTCTAGACTTAAGGGACCAACACTCATGGCTCCAGAGAAGTGTCTGATGTTTATCCACGTAATTCTGACTGGAGCCTTGAGAACCCATTTCAGAGGGAGTATATATTTCCCAAGCCATTTTCTGAGCCTCGTTCTGTGAGCAGCACCTTATAAACCACCAGATCATGCCTCCCATCCTGCAGAGTGGTACCGTCCGGGTTCATCAGTTTCACGAAGGCCACGCCAAAGGCCCGCTCCGATTTATCTCTGGCTGAAAAGACAGAAATACTGGTCTGAGCGGTGTGGAACGGCAGCAGGAAGCGCTGGCTGTAACGGACAATTTCTCATTTTGTTCCAGGCTGTGAGAGCCTGGGTCACGCTCACATCAACACCGTTCAGCAAGCTACGATAAACCACGTGTACTGCGCATGCCACGGGCTCCTCAAAGGAAATATCCCCCACGCTGAAATCTTCTAGTACCTTCGTGTTATGTTCTTCTTCCTACATTTGCAAATGAGTGAGACCAGCACCCACCCCCTCACCCAAATCAGAAATGTGGACGTTGACACTGCCTGCCGCCCACCGTGTCAACTCCATGTACTGAAGACCTCTGAAACCTCTGCCTTTCCTCTCCGTCCGTTCTGTTCCTAACCTAGTTCCATTCAGGTCTCCCCTGTGTCTCTAGAGGATCTTGCCAAGCAGTCCTTGTCTCCACACTGCAGCCAGAGAGAGATTTCCAAAAGCAGATCTAATCAGTCAACCAAACACCTTCAGGAGATACATTTCTACTGCTTTCAGACTCAGCGAAGTATTAATTATACTCCCAGGGTTATTATGCTGCCTCTTCCTTCCAAGAGAGTACCCCAGGTGCCGGGAGGGTCCGGCCTCCCCCAGGAAGCAGAGCACCTTCCTCTGGATCTTTAGGTGTTGGCTTCTGAGCTCACTGTCCCCCAACTAGGTGCTGATGCCGGGGGCAACCTGTGGCCTGTTCTCATCACACGCACAGCTCTGAGGTCAGCTGTGCCTCATGCGCCCCTAGATCGGCTGAGGAGTAAACCGCTGTGGGATTACATTACAATTTATTTACCCGTTCTGCTGGTGGCCGTCAGGCTGTACCCAGTGTGGGGCATCGTGAAGAGAGCTGTTACACATACAACAAACCACCACCAGCACCACGAGCACCCGTAGCGTCTTATAAGGGCTCCTCCATGACCTCATTCTAATTGACCTTCATCATTCGCGATGTGGCTCCAGTCGGCCTGGATTCAGACCGCTGAGTTGTCAGTCCGGGCTCTGTCACTCCCCAGCTCCACGACCCCAGGCAAGGATCTCATTTCTCTGGGCTTAGTTTCTTTTTCGTATCAATGTGGGTAAAAGAATTATGGATCTTATCAGGTGACTGTGGACACTACACAGTGTGTAAGCAGAGGTTCATTTAATGTCTCATCCAAACTAAGGGCCTGATAAATGCTATTTCTGTAGAACCAGAGGAAACTGCTGATATTTGCCTATTTGATGCTGACCTCCCAAAACAGCAATTTCGTGGGGTTCAACCTAACATCATGACTGCTCCCACTGCTCTCACTGCATTCACCTTGTGGGTTTCGAACACACTTCTCCACCATCACTCTTCCCTGGGCTGACCTCGGTTCCTTCTACACCACCAAGTCTCAGTGAGGATGTCGAGATCATGCCTGAATGACAGGGTTGGATGCTGTGCTACGTGGCCCCTTACAGCAATTTGCTGCCGTGGCACCGACCACACTGCTCTGACCTTAGTTACCTTTTCCCTTGCTCATCTTCCTAACCAGAGCAGCAGAGACTTCAGAGCACTACCCGTGTCCTAGCCTGTGAAACCCTTATAGGGCACCGTTTAACATCATACAGAACCTTAACATTCATAGAACACATTTTGGGGAAATCCTTGTGTTTTTTTTTGTTTTCTTTTTGGGGGGGGGGAAATCCTTGTTAAAAAAATTTTTTTTATTGAAACTCAACTTAGTTAACATAAATTTATTCTTAGTTTCAGGCACAGAGTTTAGTGATTTACTGGTTGCATATCCCACCCAGTGCTCATTACATCACATGCCTCCTTAATGCCCATCACCCAGATAGCCCATCCCTCCACCCTCCTCCGGGAACCCCCACTTTATTCCCTAGACTTAGGAGTCTCTTATGGTCTGCCCTCCTGTTTTTATCTTATTTTATTTTTCCTTTCCTTCCCCTATGTTCACCTGTTTTGTTCCTTAAATTCCACATATGAGTGACAGCATATGGTCTTTGTCTTTCTGATTTCCTTAGCACCACATGAATCCTGAAGTAATGATGTGAAGGACATAGTTTCCAAGTATTTTGCTTTCCAGACCCATGAAAGTACTGACAAGCAAGAGTAAATATATATGTATTTTTTATTTTTTATAATTTTTTATTTTTCATATATATTTTTTTAACAGAAATATGTTGCGGACCTTCTAGTACTTACATTCCTGAGATGACCTGTGCCGGAAGGTAAATCGTATATGGCAGCGAGTAACCTCCTCTATAGCAATGGAAACCTGCACAGTGATAAGAAACTTACAGTTGGTATTTCCACAGCACGTTGCACTCTTAGCTCATCTGACAGAGCGGGTTCATTTTCAGTATCTTATTAAAGCACTAATTTCTACACAGTGAGATTGAGAGTAAAGTTCCATTCAAAACAGATGGAGTTATTTCCAAAACCTAAAGAATCTCAAGAGAAATTATCTTTGCCATTTATCAGGGATTCTGAGGATGGAGATATTACAAGTTTCTAGTACTTTCTCAAGCATGAAAGAGGAAAGATTTCCGAGGAGAAAGACTAGGACTGTGGGGTCTATCTACGCAGAAGCTTCCAGACTGCAAGGTGATTGTATGTTTATTGATATGGTAATAACGAAGGTCCATACCCAGAAGGAAAAGACAGAATACTGGAGACAAGGAAGCTTTCTGCTGTTTACGTATATAGAGGGGACAAGAAAAACAGAAGTTCATGGCAATGAAAAGGGCAGAGAATTTGTGGCAAATAGTTAAATAAATTATAGCATGATCATATAATGGAATATTACCCAAGTACCTAGAAATTCATTTCCAAAGAACCCTTAATGCCTTGAGATAAGTAGTTTTAAAAAGCACAATATACATCTGTTATAAACACCACATTCCAAAACATATGAAGCATACAAAGTTGTGGAAAATAATCACTTCTGCATTGAGATATTAGTGCATTTTTTTTTTAAGTTTTCTAGGGAGAGCTCATAAGACTTTGACAATCCAATTTGACCATGACAATCTGAGATTCAGAAGTGGGCTCCGATATAGGTTTGGACACTAAGCAGTTATAGAATCTTGGAAAAATCACCTGACATTTTTGAGCCTTCATTACCTAATCAGAAAGGGCATTACCGATACTGTTTTAGCCACAGGGCACTGAGTGACTCACAGGGCCTGGCTTATCTAAAAAGCACCTGGGAATTTGTAATACACATATTTAAATTGAAAAGAGGCCCAGAAAACTTGGTCAGAGGCCAGGAAGGAAAAAATGTTAGGCAACTGCTCGCTGAGTGTGAAAGTTTCCATTTGGTTTTGGATCATCTTGGCAGCCTATTACATCATTACGACTATCAGCGTCTCTAGTCAAATTTGTATACATTTATCAATGAGAACGTTATTTAAGAGCTCTGGGTTAAAGATAAGTACTCTTGTGCAGAACTGCATCAATTCTATTCTTATAGGACACCGCACCGACCCACCATAACGGCAGGATAAAGAAGGAATGATTTGTGGGTAGAAGAGAAGAAAGGAGTCCACGTGAGGTCTGACATATTAAGGAGATTACAAATGGCGCATCTCACCTTGACAGTCTCGTACCAACAGGGCTGCTTGACTTGGTAATAGACGACTGATTTGTACTCTGAAATGCCTTCATATCCAGCACCAGGATGAATTGCTTTCTTTGGATGGAAAGAAAAATTAAAAGATGATTTTTTGTCTGCTTTTTAATTCCAGTAGAACGGACATACGGTGTTGTATTAGTTTCCAGTGTATAATACAGAGATTTGACAATTCTCCACATTACTCAGCGCTCATCACAGGTGTGCTCTGCAGCCTCATCCCCTATTTCACCCATCCCCCCACCCACCTTGTCTGGTGGCCATCTGTTCTCTATGGTTAAGAACTGGTTTCTTGGTTTGTCTTCTTCCCCTTTGCTCGTTTGTTTTGTTTCTTAAATTCCACACATGCGTGAAGTCATATAATATTTGTCTTTGTCTGAGTAACTTATTTCGCTTAGCATAATACTCTCTAGCTCTGCCCAGGTTGTTGCAAATGGCAAGATTTCATTCTTTTGATGGCTGGGTAATAACCCATTGTGTGTATATACCCATCTTCTTTATCCACTCATCAGCTGATGGACACTGGGCTGTTTCCATAACTTGGCCGTTGTAGATAACACTGCTGTAAACATAGGGGTGCATGTATCCCTCGGAGTTAGTGCTTTTGTCTTTTGGGAGTAAATACTAAAAGGGAGTAACTTCATCAAGAAAAATAAGAGCACTCCACACACCATGCGTGAGCCCTCTACCCTCCACGCAGCCAGCGTGTGCCCCACACTGGCACACAGCAGCCAATCGCACTTGGAGGCTGAAGAGCAGGGAGAAGAAGGAGCTTCTGCTTCTTTGAGGGTGTAAGTACAGAACGGCGGTAGTCACTAAGGGACCCAGCATCACCCTAACACTCCTATGCCATAAACTTCATCCTCTTTTCCATCTGCAGACAGACATTCTCCTTCTTTCCTCTTTCTTTCTCTCTCAGGGAGCAGCAGGCCGGTGCGGGTGACCGGGAGCCGTGGCACACGTGCAGACGCCCCGCTATAGGAGGTCCCATCTGCGCTCTGCTTTAAGGACCTGGTGTACAGGTCTAGCGTGTTCACTAAAACTCAGGGCTGTGTCTTCTCCTGGTAATGAGCCACTTACTTCAGTAAAACCAGGCCTCAAAGGGGGCACTTCCAAGGTGGTTAGCAAAGCTGTGATGGGAGCCATCAGAAAATGCACCCCTGAACTCACGGGGCTCAAGGGCTCTATCAGTAGCACGAAGAAGTCACCCCCCTCCCAGGGCCCCCCACATCATTTGCCCCCCTCAACAGGGACTATGACTTCATTCAGTCCCCCGCTGCCTTCAAAGGTGATCATGCCAATGGGGAAGGAAGGCGGTGCGCCCTCTGCCATGCCCTCTGCAGTTTCCTGATTACTAAAACAAAACCTAAAGACCAGGGGGAGTTGATGTGACCCAAGAGCCCTACCAGTTTAACAGCTCTCTACAGGCGGTGTCTCCTCTGGTTCTCTGGCTCAGTACCCGCAGTGCCTTCTGGGCACCCATGCCACCCACCCCACCCCAGCCTCACAAGCCCTACCAGGCTTGAAACTGGCCAAATAACTTGCAAATGATATAGAACTTCTCGATCAGAAGCATACACATGAAATCACTAGGGGCTGGAAATACTTCTTAGAAGGAGAAATAATGAAAATAAGAGTCTATAGTCGGTTAAGTGGCTGCCTTCGGCTCTGGTCATGATCCTGGGGTCCTGGGGTCAAGCCCCACATCAGGCTCCCTGCTAATCAGGGAGCCTGCTTCTCCCTTTCCCTCTGCTACTCCCCCTGCTTGTGCTCTCTCTCAAATAAATAAATAAAATCTTTTTTCAATTTGAAATTTCAAATTTGAAATTTAAAATTTCAAAATTTTAAATTTTGAAAATAAGAGTCTAAATGGGTTCCTTAGTAAACTCGGTAATTGCTAATCACAAATTTAAAAGGTTTCATCCCTTTTCCTTACGAAGAAAGCAAACGCACACTAATTTGGAGAGCAAGTCACCTCAGACCAAAGTCCCCTGTTGGAAAGACATGTGTGATGGCAGCAGGACTTCTGGGTGGTCCCACCTACCTCCAAGAGCTTGCCCTCCTCATCGTACACAGACATGGTCACCTCCACGTTCTTCGGCGTCTTCTTTTTCCCTTTGTCAAACTCCCCATGGATTAGGGTGACGTAAATATCATTCCGCACGTCGCCTGCAAAAGGACAACCCATCCTGTGAGCAGTACTGAGAGAGTCATTTCGAATTTTCAGGATGTAATAAGATATAACATGTACATAAAATATGAAATGCTCTGACTTGGGGCGCCTGGGTGACTAAGTCGGTTAAGTGTCTGCCTTGGGTTCAGGTCATGATCTCAGGGTCCTGGGATCGAGACCCGCATCGGGCTCCCTGCTTCCTCTGGCCCTTCCCCCACCACCTGTACTCTCTCTTTCACTCACTCTCTCTCTCTCTCTCAGATAAATAAATAAAATCTTAACAACAACAAAAGAAATGCTCTGACTTTATAGGGAGCTATTCATAGAGCAGAAGTGTTTGTATGTACTGTCCTCTTCAGCTTCCCTCACCCTATCTTTCCATATATACCAAAGTGTCCCTAAAATGTAGTGTTTAAAACAAACTCTTTTCAACAGTAATATTTTGTTCTATTTATTAATAACTGTTTTCTAATAATAAGTACACAATGTATTTTATTAAGTTACAGCGGCAGATTTTTTAATTTTTTTTTTTTAGTATGCCTTGGAGGGTGGTATTCTAATACATCTGAAAATAACAGAAGCTAACATTTATTGGGTACTTCCTCTGTGCCAGGCACTGCTCAACATGTCTTATAGGTAAACATTACGTTTATTTAAATCAGCTTAATTGTTTTTACCAGTACCAGAATCATTTCTGCTTCTCATATTCCTAGTTGTCCAGCACAAAATTTTAAAACCCAATTAGCAAATGAATAGCCCCCACAGGGAAGAAAAAAATTGAATGTTAGTAAGACGCTTAAACAAAACCTAAAACAAATGAAAGGCATCCCAAGTTCCTGGCCAGGAAGGCTTGTTATTATAAAAACGACTCCAAAATCTCTACTGTATTAAACTGCTCCCCAATGTAAAAAAAAATAAATAAATAAAACCTTCTAGCACGTAAGAAAACAGGGGTGCACATTTAGAGCACTTTTCATTCCCATCCCTCATCTGTTTAGGGAAAAAATTAAGGTCTTGCCCACAGTTGGCTAAGGTGAAGCAAAAGGGGCTTATTCATACAACATAGTTCAAAATCTTCATGGATATACACTTTGTCATTTGAGAAATTGACAATTTGTGTTAAAAGCCTTATCCGACAAAGCAACTTCACTGGTAATATTTGTCCCACAGTGTTAAGAATGTAAGCAAAGATTTATCTATAAGGATATTTACTGTGGTATTATTTACTAAAGTGAAAACTTGGAAAATCCTCAATTTCCAACAGTAGGCAGCAGTCCAAATAAATTATAGAATAATCAGATGAGATAATATTCATTTATTCATTTAAAAAACTCACTAAGCACCTGCTGTGTAGCAAACACTGTGCCAGGTGTTTGGGAGACAATGGTGAGCCATGCACCAGGTTCGCTCTCACACAGCCTATGGTCTAGCGTTAGAGAGAAGCCATTAGCAGAAAATCACAGACAAAATGCATCACTACCAATGAAGGAAAAGGTCAGGCTCTGTGCAGGTGTAACACTAAGTCCCAACTGTGTCTGGAGGCTGTGAGAATCTTTCCTCTGAGCTGATACTGGAGACAGGAGAGTAAAAAGGTGTAAGTGTAGTATGTGCAAAGGTCCAGAGGCAATAGATAGGATCGTGGTCTAAACATACGGTTCGTCCAGGGAACTGATGGCAGCAGCTACCGCTAATGTAGCTACTGCAATGGAGAGGGGGAGATGGAAATGGACTTGAAGCCTTCCAAAGGTAAAACTGACAAGTCTTAGTCTCTAACTTTATGTAAGGTGTAAAGGAAAGGGAGGTTCAAGGCTGACTTTCAGGCTTCTTGTTGGTGCAACTGGATGGACAAGGGTGCCATTCTCTTAGATAAAATACAACAGAAGAGCTAGTCTAGATGCAAAGACCACAAGTTCCAGATGGGGATTTTGAGTAAGAATTAACCAGTAAGAGGAGAAGAGAGATTCAGTCAGGTAGGAACAGTAGCTACTGAAGTCCTGAGGCAGGCAGTAGTTAGATCTACGGTACTGGAGCTCAAAGGAGCGGTCTTCGGGCTAAGGAAATGGATTTAGAGAACTAGTTCACAGAGGCAAAATGAGTATATGAGATCACACAGGAAGAGAATACAGGTATGAGAAGGAAAAGAGGCCTGCTGTGGACTCTTTTCCCCCTAAATTCATATGCCTAGGCCCTCACCCCTAATACCTCCAAATGCGACCGTTTTTGGAGACGGACCCCTTAAACGGGTGACTAAGGTAAAATGAGGTCATGTGGTGGGCGCTAATCCAATATAACTGGTGTCCTTATTACAATAGATTAGACCGGGGGCGCCATGTGAGGACGCAGCGAGAAGGCCATCTCCAAGCCAAGGAGGGATGCTTGGAAGAACCAACACCACTAACATCTCGGACTTCTGGCTTCCAGAAGTATGAGAAGATAAGTGTCTATTGTCGAAGCTGCCCAGCCCTGTTGTACTTGAATAGAGCAGCCCAAGCAAACTAACAGAGGACATAAGGACCAGATGCTGAGGAACTCCAACATTTAAAGGCAGGGTAGAAGGTGACATGGTGGCAAAGGGGAATGGAGACAAAGAGACGAACGTGGGTCCCTGACGATGAGAGCACACTGTTTCCCCGAGGGGGTGGTCAACAGCGTCACGTGCTGCTGAGGGAACCCGAGATAATCTTTAGGCTAAAAAATATCCACTGGACCTAGTGACATCACACTCTTGGCTGACTCTAGTGACACCGTTCTAGCCAGAACAGAGGACGGCTGGCAGATGCAGAAGAGGAGACAGAGCACGATATGTGATGGCTTCTGAGATTCTGGTTGTGCAGATGATGGAGACAACAGGAGCGCCCGGGCTAGAGGGGAAAGTCAGGCTGAGGGAACGGCTTCGGGCATCTCTGCAGCCTGTTCAAATGGGAATGGGGAGCGACAAGGTAAGGAACCTTGGTCTCGACTTATTTCTCAAAACTGGCTGATCACCAGAATCAGCAAGGGAGCCCTGGTTTTACAAACTGAAATCAGGTCTCTAGATCACTGCGGGAACCTGTATTGTAATGTTTCTGAGCTGATCCAAAGACCAACATTTGGGGGCCACTGTCCTAGGTTATTACCTGAGCCTTTGATGGCCCTGGTGGTCCAGGAACCAAGTCTATTGACTAGAAAGATTAGAAAGAATCTTGGCAGCCAGATTTCAAAGACAAATTCACTTTGTCCCCCAAAATAAACTCCTATTATTGTTTCAGATTTTCATTCTTGCTGTCGTAATAACACTGCCTTTGGTTATAAGGGTATCACCAACGTTTGTTTGTTTGTTTTTTTAAACAACAAGACAAAACACTTTCACAGAATGAAGATGAAGACGCACTAGGCCGAGTGAGTCTGGAAGGGATGACATCAGCAGATAAAGAACCACCTTCTTCCACAAGAAAAAGATGGTCTCTATTTTACAGACAGCTTTTTCCCATTCATCCATTTTAATGCCAACTACATGCAGACAATGTGTGTGGCAACACATCATCACTGCCCCTTCCTCTCTGGAAGGAGGAATAAGATGTTGTGTTACTTTAACGGAACCCCAATTTTTATATAGTAGACAACAGCATGGTTTTCTAAAATTTTCCTAACATGCCAAAGGTTACTCACTTATGTGTTCTATTTACTTATCTGTAAAAATATATGTCATATTTTAATATTTATAACACATATGCTTTATGTAATACACATAAATATCTTATAGAAAGTCCCTTGAAATGATTTCTCTTTTATTACTATGAAGATTAAGAAATCAAACGGGTTAAGTCTGCGAATTTAAGAGAACACCTATGCAGATCACCAACATATGGAGACAAAAAAGACAAAATGAAAGTAAGAAAAAAAAAAAATAAGAAAACCGCGGAACGTTTACATTCTTGTCACCACACATATGGGGACAGCCAAGAGCACAGTCAGAGATTAAGCAAATGGAGCAAAGTGTCTGGCAGACACTGAGCTGAGCAGGCCCCTCACTGGAACTTCTCCGCCAGCAGCCCCGATGCTGGTGATGTCATCCCAAGAAAGGGACACATGACGAGGCACATCACTCTTGGGGCCCGAAACCTGTAGCTACCATTAGCGATCCTTAATGGATAACGTAAGGCAAGAATTTCAGAGGGGCCTGCGCCAAGCAGAAAGGAAGAGCATGAAGAGGAACTTCTGAGTTAACATGAAAAAGCATCACCCTGGGCTCGTGTACCGGGTACCATGGCCCTCTTAAGAGTTTCCCACTGTCTTGATACCACTGATGGGGTCACTAAAGACTCGGGAAGCCTGGGTGGCTCAGTCGGTTGGGCGGCTGCCTTCGGCTCGGGTCATGATCCCAGCGTCCTGGGATCGAGTCCCACATTGGGCTCCTTGCTCGGCAGGGAGCCTGCTTCTCCCTCTGCCTCTGCCTGCCACTCTGTATGCCTGTGCTCGCTCTCTCTCTCTGACAAATAAATAAAAGAAAAAAAAGAATCAGAGAATGATTCAAAAAGAACTATGGTAGAGTAGCCAAATTCATAGAAACAGGAAATAGAATGGTGGTTGCCAAGGACTCAGGGAAAGGGAATGAGGAGTTATTATTTAATGGGGATGAAGTTTAAGAAAAAAAAAAAAAAAAAAAAAGTTTCCCACTGTCTTGATACCACTGATGGGGTCACTAAAGACTCAACTGTCCCATCAGAATTAACTGCTGCATGGAAGGAGGAACTAAAGGTTGCAGAACAGGTGAACCATGCAAAAGCTTTTACCTGGAAGTATTATTTCAGGAAATCCCATTTTTCGGGCAATGGCAGTTGATCTATCCACCAAGTGCGAAAAATTCTTCTGAACCTGTGTGAGGTCACCTGGCAAAAGCTTCAAAGATACCCAAAGTCCTTTAAAGAAATAAAGAATGAACTTTTAGCTCTCTTTATGATCGATACCATAAATACCCATAGAAACGCAGAAAAATATATGCATTGTATTAATATACAGATATTTTATTATAAAAATGTAAATGCTCCCCCAGTTAAATTATCATTTTCATGACATTCCTATTAAAATCACAACAAGAGTTCCTTGAGAATTTGACAGAGGTATGAATGAACATATGTTTACTTAGGGGAAAAGAAACATGAATAATGATAGCCCCTATCAGATACCAAAATATTGTAAAGCTATAATGAAGTATTTTACTAGGGGTAGAAAAGATATGTATATATAAATCAATGGAAACAATTAGATTAAGTACTATAATGTATAGCAATTTAATATATAGTAAAGATGCATAACAAATCCTGAAAAAAGAAACTTCATAAATGTGCTGGAATAATTTTCTTGCTACTTAAAAAGAGAATCAACTAATTTCTCACCTCACATTTTCATTAAAATAAATTGCTAATAAAAAAATAAAATGAACCTTTTTTCTAAGTATAGACAAATGAAGAAATCACATACAAAAAGAATTATCCAGGGGCATCTGGGTGGCTCATTTGGTTAAGTGTCTGACTCTTGATTTCGGCTCAGGTCATGATCTCAGGGTCAAGGGACTGAACCCCATATGGGGCTCCACACTCACTGGGGAGTCTGCGTGAGGATTCTCTCCCTCTCCCACTGCCGCTCCCCACACTTGTGTGCACGTGCACATGTGCAGTCTCTCTAAAGTAAATAAATTAATCTAAAAAAAAGAATTATCTATATATAAATGGAAAATTTTGATATTTATAAAGAAGTAAAAGGCAGGCTACAAAAGGGTGAAATACCTATTATGAAATTACAAGAAAAACAACAAATAAATAGAACATGTATAGACCATTCACAAAGAAGTACATGAAGTTGACAAATATTTAACAAATCAAAAATTGAAAAATACATGTTCTAAATAAATCGTTATCTTCATAAAAACTAAGAAGGAAAACTCTAGAAAAACTCACGAATGCATAAAAAGTCTAGGTAATTCCCCATTAAGTGGTTTTTTTCCTAATTGCAAGAGAACTATGGAAGTCTACTTTTCACCTTTCAAATAGGTAAAGGTTTTTTTTTAGGTTTTTTGTTTTTGTTTTTGAGAGAGAGAGCACATGAATAGCGGGGAAGAGGAGAGAATCCTAAGCATGCTCCACGCCCAGCACAGAGCCTGACACATGGCAGGATCTCACAACCCTGAGATCATGACCTGAGCCAAAATCAAGAGTCGAGCACTTAACCAACAGAACCACGCAGGCGCCCAATAAATAGATTTTTAACTATGGGGTCACCCAGCAGACATCGTGGTAATTAGCACCACTGGCAGAAGTTGATGGAAAGCAATCTGGTAATATGGGTATCTCTGAGTTGGAGCTTGTTCCCATCATTTGCCCCAGCTGTCCTACTTCTGAGAATTTTCTTGAGGAGATAACCCTAAATATGAAAAAAGCTTCATGTATAAAAGTAGTCACAGCAGAATTACCTAAATTAATAATGGGGACAAAATAGAAAACACTTAAATGCTTCCCTAGGGGGATCCAAGCAATGGAATATCATGCAGCCAGCCACAGAAACAATATTTGTTATGAGCATAAAAACATTTGAAAAGCACTTGCTTTGTTAAGCAGCAAGAGAGCATATACTTTTTTTCACTTTTGTGAAAGGAACTACACATGCACAGCAATTTACTTAGTATAAGGATTTTCCACTCTAATAAATCATATCCTGGGTTAGGAGTTCTAAAACAACAGACATGTATTTCATTATTCGTTTTCAGATTCTTTTTTTTTTTTTTAAGATTTTATTTATTTATTTGACAGAGAGAGAGAGAGAGAGATCATAAGTAGGCAGAGAGGCAGAGAGAGAGGGGGAAGCAGGCTCCCCGCTGAGCAGAAAACCTGACTTGAGTCTTGATCCCAAGACCCTGGGATCATGACCTGAGCTGAAGGGAGAGGCTTAACCCACTGAGCCAACCAGACACCCTTATTTTCAGATTCTTTAATGCTTCCTCACATGTCTTTCCTACCCAGAACAACTGTGAACACATGGAAAATGAAATATGCTGAAAATAATGTGTTTCCTGCTTGCCTCCACTTCAGTAGAAGATAGTTACAGGGTGGTAAAAAAACAAAAAGTGACCCATCTTCAAAACTGTCCCCAAATCATCACCATCGTGGTATTAAAATTATAAAATTTTAACTAGTTTTTTAAAAATACTATTCGAATTTAAAATGCAGTTTCAATGAGTAGAATTTCTTAGTTAAAACTGTGTCAACAGGACGATATATGGAAGCACTAAAAACAACTCCAAGTGTTTTGCTAGCTAGCCCACTATATCATATTATTATCTGTTCAGGAGTGGCTTGGGTCATGATCCAGCCACTGGGCTCCCTGCTCTGTGGGGAGTCTGCTTCTCCCTACCCCAACCTGTGTGCAACACTCTCTCTCAAATAAATAAATCAAATCTTAGGGACGCCTGGGTGGCTCAGTTGGTTGAGCTGCTGCCTTCGGCTCAGGTCATGATCCCAGTGTCCTGGGATCGAGTCCCACATCGGGCTCCTTGCTTGGCGGGGAGCCTGCTTCTCCCTCTGCCTCTGCCTGCCACTCTGTCTGCCTGTGCTCGCTCGCTCGCTCTCTCTCTGACAAATAAATAAATAAATCAAATCTTAAAAAAAAAAATGAATATCCGTTCATTTGTATTACTTTGGTCTCTTTACTCTTAATTTTACATAATGTAATGGGACAAGCATTCTGAGGGTGGTACATAATTATCCCCAAACTTGATTCTCTTTGTGCATTTACCTAGAATCAGCATTGGGATTGTAGGGGAGGCAAAACTGAGAAAGGGCTCATGGGATAAAAATTTGCTCCACAGAATTTACAAAACACAGCTGTGATCCACCTCCATGCCCAGTGCGGCCTCTAAGCTCTTCTGTGTTAACTGCGCTCAACAGGAAGCTGTAGGGAGCAGTCCCCAGCAGGGTCTGCTTTGCATCAGAGAAAGGTAGAGAAAAGGGCAGCAGTCCAAAGACCCAGCTCCAGGGCTGCCCCCCCAAGCCCCCTCCCAGCTGAGTGTGCAGGGCTGTGTACCTTGTCCTTTGTGATTCACTTCCTTCGCTGCTATCACTTTATTCAAGACTGAAGTGAGTGGCTCGTTCTCCCCAATCACATGGGAGGTTATCAGGGGTGACATGATTAGCTGCCTCTGCCGGATATACGTTTCCATTGCAATTCTGGGAAAGTCAGAAATGAGAGGTTAAAAAAAAAAAAAAAGAGGAAGTTTCTATAGCACAGCTTCAGATAGGGTGGGTCCTATGGGAGTAATCTGGAAATCTAAACACTACACACACCTCACTAGGGGACTCTCCCTTTCCTTTATTTTTCCACTGGGGGCCTGTCTTGGTCATTTCCAAGATGAATGTGGTGTCCAAGGTAGGCACCCAATGGAAAAAGGAAAAAAACCACCTTCCAAGAACAAATAAAACTGATGGCAAACGTTAAAATCAGAGGCAAGGCCTGATGCTCTTTCTGAGGTGGGGGAGGCTGAAGTCATGGAACTGAAGCAGCAGCGGGCTGCTGCTGGCCTCCAGTCTTGGTTCTACCTGACATAAGCTCCGGGCCTCAGTTTCCTCATCCATAAAATGGGCCAAGATCATACGCCTCCAAAGGCCTCCATCTGGCACCAGCACTCCATGCACAGACATGAGCAGCATGCATGCAACAGCTTTGTGAGAGTGAGATGGCACGGCCACCGGCAAACCGGCTTCACTCTCATGATCGACCAGGCTGAGATCCAAGACCCAAACACACCCCTCCTGACAGCACAAGCGCTCTCAGGAAGCACAGATCAGCCTGCTGCGGGCCAGTGGGCTCCCTCTCTGCTGTGGTCTTGTTCTCTAGACACAAGCCAGCCTTCTCTGCAGGCGTCTGATCTGTGCCGGGATAGCAGCGAGGAAACCTACTGCGTTGTCTCACTCAAGAGCGAGGTGGCTGCGGACTGAGTGGCTGCCTTCAAAGGACGCTCCGTTAGACGGACTAGCAGAATCCATCCAGGAGACTCTCCTCACATAATACGCTGTAAAGCTTATTGATGAGGTAAGTTATGAAAGCATCTGCCATAAATCTTAGGAGTTAAAAGCCAGAGACTGTGATCTGCATCACGTATGCTTTACGGTGCCTGTTGGCTGCACAGTGACTGGTAATCAAATTAGGGCTGGGCTCCTCGGAAACTCAGTGCATTATCACACAGTGAAGGCGACCTCAGGGCTGTTTCAACACAGCTGCGGGATGGGAGCTGGTTCAGAGATCAGGCAGGGGGGCACACAACCAAAGGAAGAAACCCACCTCAGAAGTGAAACAAGCATACAGAATAACTTCCACATCCATGTGTGCTGCTCCTATCACGTACATACACATCTCATATGCATATCTAGGTAATGATATAGGTAACGTATAATATCTAGGTAATGATAGGTAACGTGTAATAGTGATACACGGTAACATTACACATATATATGTAACAGGAACATTCATGGACGTGAAGGTTCTTTATGTCTATATTTATCATAAGTATAATATATACATTTTAATATATCTAAATATATACTCATATTTATTCTACATATATTTCATATTTATTCATTTATCTTTAAGATATAGCCATATATTTAACATACTGATACATTTAACTTAATGTATTAATATAAGATTATAGTTAGTAAATTATATTTGTTACACTTAAACATATTTATTTAATATATTTGAATGTGTATATATATATTTATATTGGGATCAGCATCCATGAATTTGAAAGTCACATCATTAATTCATATTAGCACTAAGCAACATAAAATATTTACCTCACCACATTCTTAGAGGGTCAGTACATAGGTAGTAGGGTATTAGATAAGCCCTTTCAGAAAATTATTTATAGCAGCCTCTGGATGAAGGAAGGAACTGCTACTTAGCGAGAGCTGTCTGTACTATTACATTTAGAAACTGGTTTAAAGCTGGTGGGCTTTAAACTGAATGAGAAGATTTTTATACTTTAAATAAAATTATATATCATGCATAGTTTTTGTAGAAAAAACAAATAGAGTTAAACAAAATTGGCAAAATTGTGTTAAAAGTTTAAAAAAAAAGGCAAAATCACCTTTGGCCACATCAATAGAAAGAATCACTGTAAATTATGGAGTATATTCTCTGAAATATCTAAATTTTGAGGCTTTTAATGCATTGTAATAGTTTATATTCCTATAACTACTGTATATTTCCTTCTACCCAGCCAAACTCTGGATATTATATTTATTTTTAAAACTCGGTCAAACCAAATACCAAAACTCCTTGTTTAAACCAAATTGCACTGATTCTCAATGAATTTATGGGCCATTTCTTTCTGTGTATGTGTGCACGTCTGTATATATTATATATATACTATATAATTAATATACATATATTAATTATATAGTAACAATATTCATTCTCTTTTAATACACATTGCAAACATTTTACTAAACTTTATTCTGTACCTAAGTTATTTAAAATTTTTGTGCGGTTTACCTGCCAATTTTTCTTTTTCGGTCAGATCTTTGCAGTCTGAGTCAGCAAGGCCTCCCACTCACCACTATTATATAAAACTTCGATTTTCCTGTAGTATTTTAAGATTTTAGTTCTTGTACTTATACATTTAATCATCTGAAATTTCCCGTGGCATACGATGTGAGACAGGTTCTAACCTGGGTTTCATAAATGGGTAGCTAATTGTGTCAAACAGTTCATTTCTGCATAGTTCCTATTTCTCCACTGATGTGCGCTATGATTTTTTAAAAATCACATGTTAATTTCGGTATCCTTGGGCTGGTTTCCAGAGTTCTCAGCGGTTCTACTCATCTGCTGTGGCAGCTGCAGGCGGGCTGAGATAGTCACCTTCCCTCACTGATAGGACCGCTCCATTAGGGCTCCATTCCAGCATGGTCTGCCATCTCCTCGAGGCCGCCACCACCCACGTCCAGGATAAGGCGACCACAACTGCTAGAGCCTTGACCTTCACATATATACTTCTTCAGAGCCCTGTGGGTTCACACCTGCTGGCCCATGACCCACAGGCACCCACACAGGGCTCCAGCTCCTGAAGCTCAGTCCAGAGGCCTTAGCGGAGCTCTTCAGGCAACCCTTCAGTGTCCTCCCAGACTGGCTTCCCCTCCCCCAACAGGCACCCAGGCATTACTACTCAGCCCCTCACTCTCCAACCTCCTAAACACCTTCTACCCCAAGTGTGCTCTCCAGCTGGAAGCTCATTAGCGGCAGCCTCCTGACCCACCAGACCACGTTTTGCACCCTAACAAGATCTACTTGTTAGATCTTGTTAGATCTTGTTAGATCTAACAACTACATCCTGAGCTGTCCTGCAGGATGCTCTGACCTCTGTAATACTTGTTCCCGACAACAGAGTGCAAATATGCTCTGGCCTTTCCGACACCTACGGGCACCATGTTCTGGCTTCTGGTGCAGATACAGATTTGCCCCTTCTACTCCATCAGTCCTTTCTGTCGAACCAGAAAAGTTAGGCTTACTCTCCTACATGTGATCTCAATATAAAGGACCCTGAATAAAGTCTTCTGTCGGCTTCTATCTCACAATCTTCCAGTTACAAGGCTTTCCTTCTGTAACTGAGCAAATGGTTCCTAGCACCTGGTTCTGTGTTAACAGATCATTCAAAGAACGCATCCAGGTCTGAAGTCACCGGGATCAATGCCAAAGTACTTACTGCTGAAAGGGAATAAAATGCTGCTTTTCTTCATCATCCACCTTCCCATGTATGATATCAGTGATATCCATCACTAGGAAAAAGATAAAACTTAGTTAAAGAACTTAGCTGTGTCCGGCTTCAGTAAGTTACTATGGAAAACTATAGTATCTGCATCTGCGAACACAGGACACTAGAGAAGTGAGCTACCACGCGGGGACACTTAGGTCTTTGCCAGCAATGACTCCCAGTGCCCAGCCTGCAGAACAATTCATCAGGAGCTCAGACACGGAGCTCAGGGTTTGGATTTTTCTCAGATCAATCTGGCAGACTACACACTTTTTAAAATTCTACACAACCAAGTGCTAAATTCTTGAGAAATCAGAAACCAAGTTGGTTTGGTTTTGTTTTTTAGCAAGCCTGCATTCAAAGACACAGAGCACACATATTTTATATCAGGAGTGTCAACAGAATGAGGACTTGAGAGAGAAACGCAAGACTCAAAGGGGTCAACCATGTCTTGGACTTGACACGGTCGCACCTGGCTTCCACAGTCACTAGGGAAGGCAGGGCACCAGCAGCACAGAAGATCACGCGGTGATTTGCTTCTCTGCACACAAGAAGAGCAACAAATACAGCACGTCCTGTGCCCACAGCATCTGTTATCTTACTTATACTGACACTATAATTTGCCCTACTTTACGAGGCAAGGAAACACCGGTGCCTGGGTGGCTCAGCTGGTTAAGCTCAAGTCATGATCCCGGAGTCCGGGATCAAGTCCCGCATTGGGCTCCCTGCTCGGCAGGGAGTCTGCTTCTCCCTCTGCCCTTCACCCTGCTTGTGGTCTTTCTCCCTCCCAAATAAATAAATAAAATCTTAAGGAAAAAAAAAAAAGGAGAGAGAGAGAGAGATGAGGACACCGAGCACAGGAAAGGTTGCCCCAGACCAGAAGTTTTAAGTAGTGACGCTGGGGTATGAACCCAACAGCAATTATGGGCTTAAGTGTAAGCCAACAATGCCCAGCTGCCCGGAGAACTAATAAGTGGGCCACCATACAGCTATTCAAACCAGGCAGGGCCCACAGCCAAGAGGCTAGCCCTGGGTTAATGAATTACAATCGGGCCATAAAACACACACTCACCATCCACTCCCCAGATAACCTGTTTGGAGATTAGAAGAAGTACTGAGATAGAAGACATTTCTCAGATGAAAAACTAAAGGATAAGGAAGGAAATGCCTTCTCAAAGTAACCCAAACCACAGTGGGTAACGCTTGGGAAATAATAATATTGGTGAAAGGATGCTGCAAAAGCTTGCTGTCAGACCTTAAGAGACCCCTGCAAACACTGTACAAAAAAAAAAAACAAAAAAAAAACCTGAAAAATCTGTGTCTGGCATCACCCCCCTTCCAAGGGGCGGTTCATCTGTCGATGGCGTCATGCAGTTACTCCAGATCTCTGCTGATCGATGCTTGGCATCAAGGCTCAGAGTAAATGACAGTTCTCCGAGTACACACACACACACACACACACACACACACCACTCCACCCCACCCCACCCCCCTTAAACAGAAAAGCAACCAAAAGCTGCAAGCCTGATGTTCAAATCTCTTTAGCCCATTTTGAATGACAATGACTTTAAATATGCCCTAAATTCTTAGCTTAGTGGATTGTCATATAAATGGCAAAGTTCCTTCCCTTTTCTGAGATTTCATTTTAATGCTCTGTCAGGAGGAATGCCGTGCCTCCTCAGAGACTGGCAGGCCTTGAGCAGCCAGTGGGAGGGCAAGATTGGTCAGGGAATGACCATGCACATGGCCTCATGGAGAGGAAGCCTTGTTACCCACACAACCCACAAGGTCAGTCCTGCCAACATTCTCTGGCCATTTGTTCCAGGAGAATTATGGCCTTTCATCGACAGCTTTCAAAACTTCTCAGTGACTGAAACATCAATGTACAACCAGGAACGTATTTCCTTAATTTAACAAACTACAGAAGAAAATGCGTGGCCTCTTGGGAGGTTGTGGGGCTTGATGTAAGCCAAGGACCCTCTTTGAGAGGGGTTACAAATCCAATGTTGACTTTGAAGAGTGAATCGTCCAGGCAGGCAGACCACTTTCTAGGGAGAGTTTTACTGGACTGAAATCAGCCCACAGGCGGGGAGAATGCCGAGAGTCCCAACAAGGCTTTACTGAGATCCTACCATGCACAAGGCACTGTGTGGGGCACCATCGAGGGAGAAACAAAGGAGGCGGGGTCTAGGTGAGGACTCGGAACCCCCCAGAAAAGATAACTGGAAGCCCCAGGCAGTAAACCCTGTGTGTCCAATACTCACGTTGACAACCAAATTCATCTTGCGCTGTCTCTGAGTTTCCCTCCCTCCTTTCATTAATTGTGTGTGTGTGGTTCAGGTAAAATCCGCTGTTTTAACCATTCTTAAATGTACAGTTCAGCAGCATTAGGCGCCTTCACCATTTGTGCAGCCATCAGCACCCTCCCTCTCCAGAACTTTTCCATCTTCCCAAAATGAAACTCTGTCCTCCCTAAACACTAACTCTCCCCTCTCCCCCTCCGCACAACCCCCGGCAAGCACCACGCTACCTTCCGTTGCTCATAATGAATCTGACCACTCTGGCCACCTCACATAGGTGGGAGTGGGACCATGCCATGTTTAGCTTTTTTGTGACTGGCCTATTTCACTTTGCACAGCAGCCTCAAGGTTCAGCCATGTTGTGGAATTTCCTTCCTTTCTCAGGCTGAATGATATGTCACTGTCTGACGGACCACACTTTCCTTATCCATTTATCCACCCACAGACACTTGGGTTGCTTCTACCTCTTGGCTAGTGTGAATAAGGCTACTCTAAAGCCGGGTGTACAAGTATCCTGAGGCCTTCTGCTTCCAGTTCTTCTGGGCGGACACCCAGAAGTGGGATTCCTGGGTCATAAGTTCAACGTTCAATCGCTGGAGGCCCTGCCATGCTGCCCTTTACAGTGGCTGTGGCGTTGACAGTCGTCTCTGGGTCTTTCTGTACCTGCTACTCCAAAAGGTCTTCGGAGCCCACATGTGTGCTTTTTGCCCTCCTTCAGCTCCATGTGGCCCACCCGGACAATCTGGCACACGAGGCTGATGCGGGGCCGGATGAGGTCTGTGCTACTGAGGTCCTACAGGGACAGAGAGCATGCAAAAAGGAGATCAAGCTGCATCAATCACCCTGTCACCTTTGTTTCTCTTCCCACGTGACAAAAGAACACCATTCAGAGAGCTCTTTCTCGTGCTGGAGTAGCAGAACAACTCCCTCCCTCCCCCGTTCCCATCCAAGAATGACCATGGCATCAGTGGAAAATGACTGTATTCAAAAAAGGAAGGAATTTGTTTGATTTCCCAGTTTCTACTTAAAATTGAGAAATCCGATCATTTTCAATCTAAAGTCTCTAATTTATCAATTTAAGCAGGGTACTTAAAAATCAGGACACCTGTCACTGCTGCTTTATATTCCACCAGGGTATGGCTGAGCACCTGAAGCATGCCAGTGTCAAAGGGAATCAAAGTTTGCAAGACGCTGAACTTTACTGGGGGTCTACACAGGCTGGTGATATTTCATTTCATCTTCCAAAGAATCCTGTGAGGCAACTATAACAGAGAAATTGACATGTGCTGGTTTCTGTAATTATTCATCTGTTTTATGAGAGGTATTCACTGAGAGCTTCTGGGTGTATGTGGATTAACAAAAGATGTGTTGATGAGATGTCTCTGTTTTTTTGCGGTTCATGTTCTATACTCGTTTGTATTCTTAAGGATGGGTGAGTAAACCCATGAATGAGCTCACATATCTCATTCTCTTTAACATGAGAAATAATTTAATTGCATCTCAAATTCCTTTCATGAAACAGCTGTCCAAGGCCTCTTTACTGAATCAAGAATTACTTTCTAAATAGTCACTCCAAATCCGTCCTCTATAATTTAGTTAACTCGGATCTCCAAGATAGGAATACAGACCAATGACAACAGTGACCCTGAATTTCTGCTCTAGGTTTGTGAGGCTTCTCTTAATAATAGAAAGATAAAGACTCCGGGTGACCAGTTACATAAATTGTGACACACGGTTACTGTTTATTAAGGTACAATCATTTGTAAAAGAAGTTTTTATAGAATGTTGACTGATCAAGGAAGTAGTCACCACATTTTATTTAATTGAAAATGCTGGACATGAAATTTGCATCCCAAGAAGATCCTGATCAGCAGGGGGAGGTGGTGGGCGAAGGGATGAAATGTAGCTTTTCTAAAATGCTATCAGGCAGAAGATGGGACCAAAAAGTCAATTAATTCTCTTTTTATTGTGTTTTTTTTTTTCAAGGTACACACTGACTGATAAATGCCTTTTGGTTTTAGGGAAAAACCCACATGTCTGTGAACAGAGGAAGGGAGGTTTTAGGAATAGTTCCAGCTCTTTCTCTTTGTTTACCAGGTGGTAGAGATACAGGTGGGTCAATGCACGAGTAGTAATCACACCCCACTTGTCCCAAAAATGGGATGTTAACAGAGGAAATGAATAATAAGAAGGAGAGATAAGTCTATACTGGGTCCACTGCTCTGTATCATGTTTTTAGGTACTTTCTCTAAGACTCTATTTTCCTTGCGTATGAGTGGTAAGAGAATAAAGAGATAAAATATGTGCGTGGCTTAAGGGAAGAAGTCAGAGAAGGAAGAGAGCATCTCCTAGAGGCCTTGTGGAGAGCAGGTGGCAGTGCTCTAAGGCACTTCAAGCTCTGATGTCCTAAAAAGGGAAGAAGGGGAGAGAACCCCAAGAAAATTCCAGCCCCAGAGAAACAGAGTCATCATGCCCCAGGCTATAGCCCAATAAACTTCCTTGCTCCTGACCCATGTAGAGCAGTACTCCTCCTTCCTTGGAGAAGAGGAGGAGTACAGGATAAAGTCCAATAAAATATGAGGAAACAGAAACGTCAAGATCCCCGTCTTTGCCTGAGCTGTAACTCGGTCTGGAATGCTCTCCTCTTTATCAGCATTGCTCACTCTCTTGTCAACTTTAGCTCTTGCTCAAACGCCCCCTCTCACGAAGGTCTGCCTGACCCATCTACTTAAAACGGTACCCCTTCCCCAGCCCAGAAACTCCCACCACCCCCCCAAGTACTTATGACTTCTAACATTCTATATAACATTCTATAGCACTTGTTTATTGGATCATCGTTTCTTACTGTCTCCCTGTTTTGGAGAAAAGTTCCTTGACCAGGGATGTTTTTTCTGATGTGTTCACTGCTGTATCTCAAGTGCCTAGGTCAGTGGCTGGCATCTAATGGGTGCCCGATAAATATTTGCTGAATAAATGCTGAAAAACAGCAGTTATTCCTGCTAGAGGGAATGATGATGATTCTCCTTTTCAGCTTTCACCTCTCCATTTCAGAGGTTTTGCCATATACTCACCACGAACATCTGCTAATTTCGTAAGTACATAGAAATGATTAGATGTAAGGTAGGACTTACAGTAAAAACCGCTTGGAGGTTATTAAGCTTCTCTATTTCCTTGGGCATCCCATTACTGCCCCAACGAATTAGGTAATTCTCACTGGCGAAGGAAAAAAAAAAAATTATCCTTAATGAAGGGCTAACTGGAACTGGAGCTGCCCACGACACAGACTTCACAGGGTCCAAGGAAGACCCCAAAAAACCCCACTGAATTTATCAGGCAAGTGTCAATGTAGCACCCAAGTGGGCCACTCGCTGGTCCCCTGGCTTTGGAGAAGTGAGCGTGCCGCAGCCAGGCTCCGTGACGCACGCCCAGCGTGGACACGGGATGGGCACACACGCAGCAGCTTCTGCCAGGTTCCACCTGGCGTCTTTCTTCCACCTCTAGATCTTTGTGTAAGATTTTCAGCTTTGCCGAACCAGGAATATAATTTTAGAATAATCATTCCAAATCCATGCCTTGGAATCCACTCTACCACATCCAGATAAAATTTCGATTATAAAAATAAACAATTTGTCAGTAACTACTTTTAACCACCTGCTCAAAAATCAATCTGTTTTCTTAGTTGCTCAGCTAAGTAGTAGCGTGACCATAGGGTCGAATGAAACCTATTACCATTCTCTATAGTTTAAAAAAATTATTTTTTTAACAGACTTTATTTTTTAGAGCAGTTTTAGGTTGACAACAAAGCTGAGTGGAGGGGACAGAGAGTTCCCATAGCCCCCTGCCTCCCGGGCCCCCACACAACCTCACCCACTATCAGCACCCCCCAGCACAGTGGTACATTTGTTACAGGTGAAGAACCCACACTGATACCTCAGCACCTCCCCCCACCCTACCCCCTGGCCCCGAGTCCACAGTTCACCTCAGGGTCCACTCTTGGTGCTTGCATCCTACTGATCTGCACAAATGTAGGATGACACACAACCACCATTACGGAATCACACAGAACAGTTCCACTGCCCTAAAAATCCTCTGTGCTCTGCTGACACATTCCTCCCTTACCCCATCCCCCATGGTCTTTTAAACGCTTTGCCCTCATCTCCATGTTCTGATAGCTTTATGGGGCTCTAAGACCCAGGGAGCACACAATGTGTCACTGCACTCTTCCCACAGCCACAAAGAAAGGCTCAGTAGCCTGCAGGATTTTATTTTCTACCACTTAAGATCCTACCCCTTTTCTATCTCCCGCTCTCAAACGAGCAAAGGGCTCCTCAGGTGGGTGGCAGGTGAAGGCTGGGTATTTCTGCAAGGTCAACAGCGGATGGCCTGGGACCCCACTACCTGATGAAGGTGGACTGGTCTGGATCATAGAGGGCCATGAACAACTCAGCGTCTTCCCCAATGTTGCAGACAAAGTTCTTGAAGTTCACATAGAGGCCGTAGGTGTGGACGGCACTGAAGACAGACTGGGCCCGCAAGTCCAGGTTCTGAAGAACTGACTGAACACAGAGGAAAAGACAGAAAAGCCTCGTGGTTGCAGCAAACAGGGAATAATGGCAAAGACATGGGCCATCAAATGGGGACAAATACAATTGCCAGTTGAGGGGAGAAGCATTGACTGAGAAGAAAGTGTGTGTACGTGGCCAGATGATTAAGTGAGCAAAATACAATCACTATGATTTGGATGATCAAGACTGTCCTGCTCATGGGGCGCCTGGGTGGCTCAGTCAGTTAAGGGTCTGACTCCTGATTTCAGCTCAGGTCATGATCTCGGGGTCGAGAGATCGAGCCTCACGTCAGCCTCGGTGCTCGACAGGGAGTCTGCTTGAGATTCTCTCCCTCTCCGTCTGCCCCTCCCCCACCCTATACATGTCTTCTCTCTCTCTCTCTCTCACTTGCTTTCTCAAATAAGTAAATAAATCTTAAAAAAAAAAACCAAAAAAACAACCAAACCCCACAGAACCCAAACTGTCCTGTTCAGGGCCTCGAGCCCAGCAAATTCAGTAAGTGCTATCTCAAGATAACAACTCATGGCTTAGTAGCTTCAAGAATTTCTCATCTCCCACAAGGCTTCTGAATGAACCTCAGAGGCATAAAAATCATGATCCATTATCCCTCTTTTTGGGAATAGTTCTCATTGCAAACAAGAGAATCCACTAGAAAGGCTTCATTCTCAAGTGTGGTTAGACATTGGATCCAGAAACACAATTAAATATTATCACAACTGTGCTAAAGAAACAAAACTACAAACTAAATAAACAGAAGCCTTTAGTCATTAGAACAGAAAGATTGGAAGAATATATACCAAAATATCAATACAGCTTGGTCTGTGCCATCATACTTTGGGGCATTTTTCTTGTTCTCTTTCTCTGTACTTTTCTCATTTTTATTTAATGTCTAATTGTTACTTTCAAAACCTTTCAAATGCTTTATATTTAAATATTCTTTTATTGAGTTTGAAAGCTGTATTATGTATACCAAATACAGCAGGTTATACAGAACAAAGGCTCCTTCCCACCCAGTTCTCCTTCCTAGAGGTAAGAATTAATTGTCAATTTCTTGTCTATCTTTTTGGAGTTAGTCTACGCATATGCGAACACAGAGGTCTGTATATGCCTTTTTGAAGCACAAAGACTAGTGTTTTGTACACACTGTTCTGAATCTTGTTCTTTCTATTAATGCATGTCTTTGCAATCTTTCCGTATCAGAAGGTATACTGATGCCTCATTTTTTTGTTGTTACATTTTTCTTTTCAATGAGGCACTGAATGACTTTCTAAACATTTCTGCCTCTTGTTGTCAATGACTCCCTTTCTCTCATTAAAAACAAAAGTAAAAATGGGATCTCAGTGACCCAAATCTGCACATTGGGGGAAGTGTACCTTTTCTTCTTGGATCTTTTCCTCAATCCTTTTTGAAGCCATTTCATGGGCCTTGAAGAGGGCAATGGTGCTGGTTTCATCTGGGTCCAGTATGTTCCCATTGTCATCTCTCACCACCAGATCTAACCCAAGCATTCTAGAAAGAAAGCAGTGACCAGTGAGTTCTCCTCATTAAGAACAGACTCTTCCCTGGCGATTCCCCAGGAAAGAACCCAGAGGATTAATGGTTAGAAAGTTGGGTGCTGGACCAGTCAAGTTAAGAACGGTTCCTTGGCTCCTCTCTTTTTGATGTCTGCCTCCTTTCCCCATAACTTGTGGTCAATAAGTTATGAAAACTTATGGTACTGTTAACCAAATTCATATGATATGCAAAGTTTATTTATTCCACAGAATCTTCACAGGAAAGGCAAAACCATCACTGCTTCTGACCAGATTCCTCTGACCAACACCTCTTCCCAATTTTCTATTGCTTGACATAAGAACAATGATAGACCAAATATCTGGGGGCTTTGCCTGATTTCCTTTAAGTTCAACATTGAGGACAGCCCTTAACTCCAGATTGTCTTAAAGGCGATCAGTGAAGTGGGTCCTGGCTGGTGGAATTTCATAACCTATCTCACAGCAAGAGCTCTGCTGTCGCTTAGATCAGGATTTCAATCTTGGCTTGAATACATGCTAGCAAGAGGACTCGGTGTGATTTACTTGATTTTGCAAAGCCCTGACTTCCTTATCTATAAATACTCCCTACCATTCAGGGTTGTTGCGAGAATTTAATGAGATAACATGTAAAGCAAGTAACGCGGCATTTTGTATCCAGTCCACTCTCCATACACGGCAGGTCTTATCACAGCAACTGGCACCAGAACACGCCTGGCTGTGTGAAGTTGTAGCTCTGAGTGTTACACAGGAAAAGAGCTATATGGTCTATGCAGGGCACAATCCCTACTCAGGCTCTTATGCCCAATGTGCACAAAGAAGTTGAAAAAAAAATGTGCTTCGTTCCAAGACTTGGGGACGTGGTGGAAACAGGATACTGCTATCTGAATGCCCAGCGTTCATTCCAGGAACCAGCAATTTGGGAACAGGGATGTCCAAACAGCAAGAAAGCTGAGGGATACTAGTGAAATGTGCCAAGTCTTTGGGAAGAAAGCAAAAATGTCCAATGACTCTCCCCTCCCTGTTTTACAGCATCTCCATCAACTGATTTAATCTGGCGGGTTCCTTTCCACGGCAGCCAGGCCCACAGGCCACCCAGACACAGGAGCCGTGGGTCTTGCTGGCGGCTCAGAGACTAAGTACTGAGGCACAGACGAAGCAGCTTTTACAAGCTGGAGTGAGACGGCAGGCGTGTCCGGCTATTTATGGGACATTAACATCCTCTGCTGAAGATCAGAGTCCTCTAGGCCCATGTCACACTGTGATAAGACTCAAAAATACAAGGACAGCATAGACACCAGGAGGGATGGACTTAGCCCACCACTGCGGTTTCTGAAGAAATGCCTCAGCACCCAGCTAGAAATATAACCCCTGAGGATACAGTCCTATGAATGGACAAGTGACAAGGGAGGGAACAGTCCATTCTTAACCCTAAGAAGGGAGCATTACACATAGAATTGTAAGTTTAGGGTTCAAATTTCAACTTCTCCACTTACGATCTCTGTTACTTGGAAATAAATCTCTTAAGCTCACTTGGTCTGTGTTCTTTAATCATAAAATGGATTATAATCAAGCAATACCTGTGAAGGGTACACAGGAGATTTCAAATAATGGCTGAATCTGAATCGTGTATGCTGTAGTCACCCCAGCTTTCTTCTGAATACAGCTGTCAGCGTCTGTAACATTTAAGTGAGTAGGATAATGGGCCTTACTTGAACAGGTGTCAGAAGTATATTCAAGGGTCCTTGACGCAAGGGGCAAAGGGAAAAAATCACCTATGCACAACTTGAGGAAATTTAGAAAACCAAACGAGATGTCAAACAGATCATCAACAAAACTGAGGAACCAACCCAGTCTTTTCAAAGGAACGAGTCAGGAGAGACGCATCCCAGGCCATTAACTGATAAACTGACTGATTTCTCACTTTCTAAAGGGCAGTAACGTCTAGAACCTATGTATCTACTTGAGCTAATCAGAAGATTAGCAAAGTGATTAACTCCTTAGAGAAGACTGGAGGCATAATCAACAGGCTAAAAATGTGTTTTATTCTTCTTATAAATTTGGTTTTCATACACTACACACCATGGTCCCAGTTAGGGAACATGGGAGAGAAAGACAGAGAATGTGTCTGATGCTGATTTAAAATTCACTCTCAGAATAAAAACAGAGATCGATGCAGGCCTCGGAAAATGCGACTTCAGATGTGCTGTCCCTTTCAGTCTTGTTTGGCAGCAAATTCCCATCTTTCCTGATCATCTGTTGTCTCCTTGACACAAAAAGCCCACCCAAGGTCTGGCCTATGTGAGGGGCTGCCATATTTTTCCAACAGAATTAAATGTTTCCCAACGCAAAAAGAAAACAGTATGTATCATTCTTTGACAGTTCCAAGATCGAAAGCTGAGGGCGAGGCATCTCCTTAGCATGAGCGTGCCCATCGCTTTCCAAGTTCTTGGTGAAATCACCCCCAATTTACCTGTTCCCGTGATCGATTTTGGCTGTGACCTTCTTCTTAAGCTCTGCCAGTTCGTCCTTGGGGAGGGTTCCAGACAAGATCTGGGACCGCCACTCGATCAGGCTGTATGTCATCTGCTGCAGCTGGCGGAATAGTGTGACCTTGTTGTTCTAGGACGAGGAAATGAGGTGGAGGAAAGAACAAAAAATAAAGGTACGATGGAGGAAAGAGGCGGCTTTTGACCTGACCCTGACTTTAGAAGGTATTACTTAAGCAATTAATTTTGCCATATAGTAAGCTGTGCACTTCAAAGGGATTTTTTCTCTTTTTTTTTGGATATAGGGATGGCCTTGCTCTAGGCCATTCCCACTCTGTCTCCTACTCCAAGTTTAGAATCAGATAAGCCACCGTAGGATAGATGGGATTGTCCATGTACCCTAAGTTCAACCATGTCCCTCCGATGTTCTAAACCCTCCAGGGATTTCCTCTGTCCTCCAGACACAGTAAATCACATCGTAAAACCCTTCCTATCGTGGGTTCTGCCTACATTCCCCGCTGCATTTTACACTAATCTCTACCTCAAAAATCTATGCTGCCTCCATGCAAAAGTTATGTCTACTGCTCCTGAGTGCTCCAGACCCTCTCAAAATGGTACTTCCTCTCCCTGGAACCACTTTTCTTCTCTTCCCCCAAACTCACCCCCATGTCATGTCTCCTCACAGACTACAACCTCTACCAACTGCTAATCCTTACTTCTTTGTTCTCAACTGAGAAGTCTCTTGCTCAAAACCTTAACTGTGGACTGGCTATCCCTCCCACTGCTCCTGGAATTTACTCCCATCCCGGCAATCAGAACCCAGACCATCGTGGCCTGACTCTCTTTCGAGACCTAAGCTCCTACAGGACAGGACGAGGAGCTCCTTCATTTTTGTAACCCTAGGACCTAGTATAGAGTAGACGCTCTATAAAATGCACACATGCGTGAATCAGGGATGAAGAACTATAATTTCAGAGATAAAGGACAGTGGAAAATGAAATGGAGAATATTGTCTTAAAGGCCTCATAAAACTGTTAGACCATCCTGGGAATCATCAGACCTACAATAATTAAACCATTATCCTGGGCTTCCTTAAGAACTTCCATACCTGGACCAAACCAACTTATGACCAGCTCAGTATATGGACTTGTATCATTTTAAGAGTCAAATATCTGATGTCTAAGCTATTATGACCTTGGTTTTATCTAAATGATTAATATACAGTTATATATTTGATAGATCATATCACTAACATATACAATATTGATTAACAATATTTATCTAATCCTTTTATAAACACAAGATAATTTTAAATTTTGAGAAGTGCCAGAAGGAAAATATATGTGAGTAATATGATCCGGTGTACATGGGGAAAGGAAGACCCTTGAGATAAAGTCTTCAAGAAAATCTGGTTTGTGTACCACTTCTGAAACATGCTTTTTTAATTTGTCTGCACCATTTATTAGTCAGTTCTACAAGGAATCATTGATGAAAGTTATGCCTTATACTGACATACTTTTTGGAAATGAGATGGTGAGTTACTTTAAAAAAAAAAAAGTGGTCTTTTTCTGGCTTTTTGGGTTGGTTTTTTTTTTTTTTTTGGCTTGTGTGTAAGTTTAGAGATAAAAACTGAAATATTTGCATAAATATAATTGAAAATTACACAACAAAGCTGCCTCAGTTTGGACCTCTGATTCAGTATTTGAAACATGCTGAAACATGCTTTTTTAAAAAATAAAAACCTACACAATTCCACTCATCCCTTAAATACTACAAAATCACTACTTTTTAATTTATAGGTGAAAAGTCATGATATATTTATATAACTATATGCTTTATTATAGGAAATACTATTACCTACTATAAAAATAATGCAGCCTCACCCCCCAACACACATGTACACACCCAAAGAAACTGTGAATGGCTGGAAAGCATGCCCTTCTGTGATCTTCTACAATAATCCCTGGGGCAGATTCCTGCACAAGTTATCAAATACAATCAAGATACTGAAAATACCCAAGATACTCCTGAACAAAGAGTAAACTGGAGCCAAGATCCCTCAGCCCAGAAGTGGGGACAGGGGAGAGAGAGCAAAGATTAGCCCAGTGTGATCAAAGCTCTAAAAGAAGGTCAATGTTCTGTGAGAACACGAAGGAGAGGGTCGAAGAACTCCCTTACATGCTCCATTAACACTACTGATCTGAAAAATACAGACCGTGAAACCTGCTTAAAATTTTGTAAATACCTACATTCTAAGTGTTTAGCATTTTCTGAATTGACTCTTTCTCATCAGCCAGTTCTTCAAAACCATAAAAACAGGACTTGAAAAGTTCCATTTTTAATAAGCAAAGGTAAAAATGCTGTTTGGTTTTTTCCCATGTAATTCTGTATAAAATACTGCCATTCCATTTTCTTTCTAACTAAAAGAGGGAGTGAGAAATTAAGTTCATAAAATTTGCTAGGCAGAAAGGGGATCCTTTTTTTCTTTCTTGCAACTAATTTGTCTACCCTCACTTAGGTGGGTTTTTTTTTTTTTCAAGTGTTTTCTAATTTCAATGAAGATATTAGGCTTTATATTATAGTAAGAAAAGGGGGGACCTCAGACTCAGGGGATTCTGAGACAGGGCTTTGTTTGTGGCACATGTCCACAAGTTCTTGGTCTCAATTATATTAGACACTATCCAAGGCAATTTAATTACGGCCTGTTCATATCAGCCTTGTTTGCCAAGATCCCCCCCCAAAAGAAAGATGAAGACAGACATTCTTCTCTGAGTCGCTATGCCAAATGAATTCTGAATGGACAAGCTGGAACACACCAAAGGAAGCCATTTCCCCACTCACTTGAAGGAAATGGATGTCATCACCACATTTCTAAACTTCTAAGTAGGATGTTCCGTGCAAAGCTGGATCCAGATACTTTATGGGTTTCCGGGGAAGCACATGAGGACAGGTGAGGACAAAATTGCACACTCCTCACGGGACCCTGAGTGTCTCCATCTGTCCTCCCATCACGCCCCCCTTCCTGTCTTCCTTCCTGAATCCTACACTGCCAGCGCCTGCCTGTTGCAGAGAACCTTCTCTGTTACCATTAATCCCAACCTTTTTTGCACTAGCAGCCACTGTCACATAATTAAGAGGGCAGGGAATTTATTTAATAATCTCTTTGATTGTCTCTGCAAAAGTCAGCACAATCCGGGGACTCAAAAACAAATTTTGACAGTTCCAATGTAAAACACACTCTGGTTTCAGTTACAGCAGCATGTACGAGAGAAATCGAAATGTTCTCCCACCAGAGAGTAAAGGCATTTCTGCACTTGCTTAGAATTTCTCCCTCTTTTCCACTCGGAGATCTCAAAGGTCTCACTTTTTACATTTCTATTCTGAATGGCATGCTCTCGCTCTCTCTCTAAGGATTTCTAAAGATAATAACAAACTCACAAGAAAAAAAAAAGCAGCTTTACCTTCAGCAATGGCAAAGAGGGATAAAGGGGCCTCCACTGCATATTTCAGAAATTCTAGAGACCACTGAGACAACGGCACTACCTCCCTCGTGTCAGAAAACCTGGATTCTATCCCTCACTTTCCCAAAGAATGCAGAAGACAGTCAAAAGACTTTCCTCTGGTCCTCCCCATCTCCTCTGTTTGCCAACCCTTCCTCTTGCCTGCAGATTTTGATGTAGAGGCAAAGGTCTTGACAGCAAATACTGGGACTTGGCCTCTATCTCCATCATTAACTGGCTAAAGGACTTTGGGCAATTCACTCCTCCTGAGATACACCCAGCGGTAAAACAAAGGGACTGGGTCTGAGACCCATTCCCCAGGCTGAGCGTCTGGGAGTCTATGGTGGAGAACTTAAACTTAATTACTCTTTCGAGCAACTTCCTGATTAACTGGCTCTGACTCCGACCATCTCCCTCTGATGCGCTCACCCGCTCGGAGGCTCCCATCCAATTTCACCTGGCAGAGCTCTCTGCAGAGACTCCCATCTCTCTCAAACTCCTGGGGTCTGGAGCAGTGTCCCGCTTCCCGTGTGTGACCTCGGGCCACACTGCACTCTGGGAGAAAGGGAATCCGCATGGCCTGACACTCCTCCTCTCTACCCTAGTGCCTCTTTTCTTTGCCACAAAAATTCTTTGCCTGACTAGCAAAGGCTTCATTTTTGAAGCAAAGATTCCACTAAGACCATTTTTGCCTCAGGATGTAGCACAAGGAATCCTGAGAGGCAAGCAAGCGTGAGGGGGGCAGAACAAAACTGGAAAAGGACCCAGAGCACACCCCCTTCCCTGTCCTGGGTCACGGCCACCTCTCATCTTGTCTTTCAAGAGAGAGCCAGGCCCAAGCAGGGTTCGCCACTCACAGACGGAATGCCCGGACAAGACCGAGTTTTCTATGAGAATTTTCTGTCCCTGGTAATAAGCAATCAGATGCTGGTTTCCAACCATGAGACCAGCTTAATTACACTTCAGAGCATATGCTCCAGCAGCCTGTAATAACCACCCCTTCAGAAAGATTAGACTTGAGTAGCTTTAATCGGCGTGGATATGCAATGATGGGAAAAAGAGCAATTCATTGTGTCTGGCAAGTTCCCCACCCCCACCCTCAGTTATGGGCACTTTCTCCCCTCCAGATTTTTACACAACTACAGACTAGCTCAAGGTTTTATTGTACTGGTGAATTTTAAATGAGGGGAGATCAGGGGCGCCTGAGTGGCTCAGTCATTTGAACATCCCTTGGCTTCAGCTCAGGTCATGATCTCAGGATCGTGGGACTGAGCCCTGCATGGGGCTCCCTGTTCAGTGGGGAGTCTGCTTGGGATTCTGTCTCTTCCTCTGCCTCTCCCTACTCACGGGCATGTGCTCTCTAATAAACACATCTTTTTCAAAAAATAAATAAATGAGAGGAGATCAGTCCATTCTATGAACTGCATTTTAGCAATTATGTTCACTTGATTCAACAATACATATAAACCACCTTCCACACCAGGCTTGTCTCATATCTCTTTTCTGTAAGGAAAAAGGATTAGATTCAGTCTCCCAAAATTATATGAACAACACAGCCTCGCTGGCCAAAACTCATTGAACCATTTCCCCAATTGGAAGGTGGGAGAACAGCACTGAATTAAATCTTGGGGTGAGAAGCTATAGAGTATGTTTAACATCACCACTTATCTCAGAATTTCTAGGACAGTCCCTCTTTGAGAAATGTTCCTCCTTCTGTCCCCACAAACACACTCTAACTTATCAGTTTTCAAGTCCTGATTATTGTTGAGAAAATATAATGTGGGATATAGACTCGGGCATATTCAAAAAGGATAGTTGGGTTGTTAGTGAGAAGGGAAGTCTGGGTATTACACTAGTCCAATCATGCCTAAATCAATCCAGAGTCATTCGCCCTTCTGACTGGCAGAACTCGCATGGAACAGGGAGATGTGCTGCTAGAAGGGAAAGAAGGCCAGAGTTCAGCTCACTGGATCTACTTTCCCAGGCTGGGGACAACGAATGATCCCGAGAGGCAGCAGAAAATAACGGGGCTGGGGACAACGAATGATCCTGAGAGGCAGCAGAGAATAACGGGCAGAGCCCTTACAACCACTGACCTACAGTGGTTACATTCACACCGGGCTGGAAGCAAGCCCACCTATCAGCCCCAAGCGGAAGGGTGCACCCTCAAATGACTTCAGGGCAGAACTCCACCGTGCAGTCTTGTTTCTTCTAACACCTCCCATCATCAGTGAACTCTTACACGAAGGCAGTGCTGGGGACAGTCAGGGGCTGTCACAGTTTGATGACAAAGTGCCAGGCACTGTCCTGGAAGTTTTATCCAGATTACCTGACTGAATCCTTACAGCAAATGTGCAGGGCGTATATATCATTACTGTTCCAGGTGAGGGAAGTACAATGTAGGGGTCAAAGGACTTGTCTCAGGCTGCAGAGTCAGCTAGTGGCCTACCCTGGACCCAAATCTCTGCCTTCGGGGTCTGAGTTCTTCCTGTTTTAGTGTTTGTCTGCAGTAACTATTACTATTATATATTATATTATATTACTATTATATCTATCTTTTACTGGGTATGCTATATTCTTCTGAATATATAAATACGTTCCAAGTAGAGGAGCAAGCCAGACTTTAAGAACAGCTGCCTGCCTAACCCCAGTGTCCACAGTCTTGTCATTTCAAGAGGCAACCACCTCTTCATTCATATTGTTTCCCCCTTTCCGGATCATCCCTGAAAACACACTCACTAAACAGACTCCAAATGAGGACAAGCAGTATAGACGAAGCCAGAAACTGCTGTGAACTTGCACTCTGCATTGGCAGGCTTTCCCCTTTCTTTGCTGGAATGATCCATGCCTCCCGGACTTGAGCCTAAAGGAAGGAGGCTCGCTATCTGTCATGAGAAACACTTAGCCTGCTTACTGAATGCTCAAGGCCACTCCGCCTAAGATGATAAGAAAAGACAAGGGAAGTGGCCTTGGATTGCGGAGGGGGAAGGCAGGGAGCACACACAGGGGAGCTTCAGAGACTCCAAGCTGGGTCAGAGAGATGCCAAGTCAAGGCTGCCCAGAGGGAGGATGTCCAGAGCCGCTACTGTTTCAAGCTAAGACAGCAGCAAGAATGCCATGTGCAGAGTCCTGGATGCTCCCTCCGCGCAATGACCTCACGGCCCGCATCTGTCTTCATGCTCGCACAACCCCATGGAGTCAACAAGGCGAACTTTCCATAGCTTCCCCCCCCCACCCCAGGGGGGGTGGGGGGCAGAATCCAGACGACGCCTGGAAACATCAAGTGACTTATCCAAGACCACGGGGCTCGCTGGACAGGGCCTGGATGAGACTCCAAGCTTCCGAATTTCTAGTCCAGGGTTTGTCTCCTACAGTCGGCTTCCTCCCAAGAGCATAAAGCCAACACCGCCAGGAAAGACAATGAAATGGGACAAAATAATAATAATATAACAAAGAGGAAAAGAAGGCACATGGTGGTGGTCGGTCAGCATTTCTTTTTCTGCTTTGGAGGAGTGGGTTCTCCTCTCTTTAGCGTGAAGAACTCCTCCCCCCTTTAAAACATATTTATGGTTATTTCACAAGATTACGGTGCAACTGCTAAAAATAAGTCACAGCCATCCAAATGTCCTTCCTGTCTAGAATAATTACCTGTGTCTACACGGCTGGGCTTATCCTGGTTAGCGGATGGCATTTTCCTCTCACATAAGGCTCTGGATCTACTACACACATTTCTCATGAGCACAGACTGAAAAGAAGAGAACTAGGAAATGTGTTGGAGAGAACTGTGGAGGTTCTAAGACTCTACAGGTGTCCTGAAATATCAAACAGGGGGTGCCTGGGTGGCTCAGTCGGTTAAACATCCGACTCTTGATTTCAGCTCAGGTCATGCTCTCGGGGTCGTGAGATTGAGCCCCGCTTGAGACTCTATCTCCGTCTCCCCCTCCGCCCCTACCATGCACCTCCTGCCCTCCCCCACGCTATTGTGTATGTGTGCTCTCTCTCTCACCCTCTCAATAAATAAATATATAAACAAATAAATAAAACAGAACACCTGGTCTCATAATCTGAGGGAGGAAAGGCATGAGAGAAACATAAGTACTGCTGTAGTTCAGTAAAATCAGTATTTATCCTTATGCAAACTGAACGAACTTACAGAATTAGAAAACAAAAACACTAATGAAATTGTGGGGGGGGGGCGGTGAAAACCACAGACTTGGGGTCCTTTAACCTTCTACCCAGGGAAGGAGAATATTCTGAGGTTTGCTACTTTGATGCCAATTTTTGAGAAAGTTCAAAAATTCTGAAGTGCACTGTCAGAGTGTTAGGAATGGGAACCCGACAAAGTCATGATGAATAATGACCCCGTTTCAAGTGGATACTTTTTTTTTAAGACTTTATGTGTTTATTTGGGAGAACAAGAGAGAAAAAAAGCATATACAAGCGGGGGGGGGGTGTAGAGGGAGAGGGAGAAGCAGGCTCCCCGCTGAGCAAGGAGCCCGATGCGGGACTCAATCCCAGGACCCTGAGATCACGACCTGAGCTGAAGGCAGAGGCTTACTGGACTGAGCCACACAGATGCCCCAACATTACCACTTTAAAAATCTCATTGCCCAGTCCTTACTATCAAGTATGTACCGCTACTCGTCAATTTCCAGAGAGAACGCATTAAGGAAGCTCTCGGGTATATGCATTCCTCATCTATCAGACTTGTTGCATCCACTGCTAACCAATCAATTAACCAGAGAGTGCTCTCAACAGAGGTACCAGATGATCGATGCAGGCCAAAGGGCTTAAAACAGCACGTCTGTCCTGGAGATTTAAGAACTTACAGGTAGCTCTCTCCTCAATTACACATAAAGAGATCAAAAGATCACTTGCATTACGAGGCAGGATGCCCCAAGGGCCAGATGATGGGCCCAGCAGTAAATGCTCCTAAGGTCCAGAAGGAAACACCATGGATTGCTGTTTTAGAAGCTACATTACGAGGAAGAAAGAACTTGAAACAGGCCTTGAAAGATGGGCAGGCAGAGAAAAATCCTGTGCATTCCCACCAAAGGGGCTGGTGATTTCTGCTGCTGTGATCTATCATGGGTAACAACAGCCCAGGATGGAAATGGAATCATACATTAACTCTTAGAAGTCATGCTAGACTGAGCTTCTGATTACTGTTTTTGGTACTAAAGGTCTAGAGGAAGGTGTTCTTCATAAGTTATTGAGATTGGTTTTTGAGAGTCCAAATGAAGAGTTAACACATGACTGAACAAAAACCTAGATAAACAAAGTCACATAAAGGAAAGAAACTGGCTTCCAGGCCATCGGGTCTAGTCTACTCCCTCGTTGCACTCATTCACGCATCGAATGAGAAAACATACCTTCCTCCTGAGAATCCCTGGTTGGCCCAGGAAGATGCTTACAGAGGCAGGACCTAGTGACTTCCAGGTCCCCAGGAAAGAGGGAACTTTAGAAAAAGGTGTTTGTGCATTCCAGTGTCAAGGAAAGAGCTGCTTCCAGGGGACTCAGAGCATTCTTGGACTTTTGCAAGAGAGCTGAGCATGTATTTTCACTCTGATAACATTAAAGGCCAGATCTACCTTTTCCTAATTGCAAACCTACACGGGACTTGTGATTACGGTTTATCATGGAGAGAATGTGCTGCTTTCTGTGTCATTTCCTACTGAGCCGGTGTATCTTATTCCCGTTCTGAGGTCAAACCATTACTGCAAGACACGGTACCCTGAGTCGGCCTTGAAAAGAAAGACTCTTCAGACCACGGCTTAATACCACTCAAGTTGCAGAGTCTGGAAGAAAGGCTGGCTAAAGTAAAGAACGCCGTCCTCCCGGAAGTCCTCGTGCGGCTGAGCAGCTAAACACTGACAAATTCCTATTCCCCAGGACACACGTCCAGGCTAAGAGCCTGTCCCACTGTTTCTTCTGCCATCCCATGTCATCAGTGACTCTACTCCAGGACAGTGAGAATCCACTGGTTATCAGCCACGTACGGTCCAGCTAACATGCATCCTGTTCCATGCAGAGAGCTCATGTGTTGCTGAGACCCGGCAGTGGAACAGACAGACCCGTGGGAAAGCTCACCACATAGAGCTTGCGCCAGATGACCGCCCATTCTCGCAGCGTCGACGTGAGCTCCTGGACCAGCGGGAGCTCCCCAGGAATCACGGTCTCATGCTGCCTACGGAGAACCAGAGAGGTGCTCGTGTTACTCTGGGCTGACCATCCCTGCTTTTCTTGACAGGGGTCATGTTCCCCACAGGGCAAAGACGGGCATGGGGCTGGTCCAGCTGGAAAGACAACGAATCTGTTGAGGGAAAATTTGTTGAGTGGACCTTATTACATCTAAGCCTCTGAGAAAAGAAGGGGCTTACTGATCCAGCTCTCAAAATAAACCACTTCTGCGATGGAACAAAGGCGTCAGCCCAGCCGGGACCACCCCAGTTGGTGTCTCTACAGGAGCAATTGCTGAGCCTGGCTGGCTCCCGTGACTCCCGGAATGGAGGCCCAAACCCAGTATTTTCGCTGGTTCTGCCAAGTGGCCATTTCATTAGGGAGGGTGGGTGGAAAAGTGTGCAAGGCACGAGGGTCCTGAGGCTGGGCATCTCACACAGGACCTGTTTGGTGGGGATCGAGGAATGGGGTTCGGTTTTCTTCTCGCCTGCTGCCTCACTGCACTGAAAACGTGTCTCTATCATACTCCTCACGGGCTCACAGGAGACTCAGAACAAGGCAGAGCTGACATTTATTCCCATCAATCCTCTGGGATTTTCATGATGAGCAAAAGGAGAGTGAGGGCAAGCAAACAGATGGGAAAGAGAGGTAGGGCTTGCCAGACTTGAATAAGACTACCGGATGCCCAGTTAAGTCTGCAGTACAGATGGCTTGAAATAACTTATTTTTTTGTTTGTCAACTTCTCAGTAGAAGTATGACTTGTGAAATACCTGGGACATAACTAACCGTAAACAATTACTTGTTGTTATCTGGATTTCAAATGTACCTGAGCACCCTGCCTTCTTCTCTGGCAACCCTAGTTAGTGGGCATACGCCTTCCTACATGCCCTTCTGCCAACATGGCTGCGGCTAGTGACGGCGGAGGCTGCCCGGGAAATGGCCTGCTGGAAAGCAGCTTCTCCAGGTGGCCAGGACACGTGGTTTCCAGTCTTGGTTCTGCCACTGAAGAGCTGTGTGAATCTGGGCCTGTCTCCACCCCTCATCTATAAAATGCAGGTGTAGAACTTACAACTGAGAATGTTCTTTTGCCGCTTTGAGTCTGTGTGACTCTGATCCATTCTCCTCTCTAGCAACCCTCGCATTCTAGTCCTGCTCCGGGCTCCCCTTCCCTCCTCTGTCCCCGGGGCTCACCAACCCAGCGGCCTCTCTCTCCCACCTCAGGCTGAGTGTCTTACTCCTCCTCAGTCTCCACAGAGGCAGTCACTGTCCAGGACAACCGGTAAGGTGGATGAGAAATTAGAATATCCAAAACATAATGGATCTCATCTGCAGAGCACGTTCACACAAATAATTTCATCATTCCACATTGAGCTCGAGGCCAGCACAGGGCCAGATTTATGTCCTCCAATTTGTATGGGCAAAGCCCAAGGGGCAATAAGGCTAACGGACTTGTCTAAGTTCCAGAGCTGATCACTGCCGGAGGCAGCTTGCTCATCTCTCTCCCACGGTTGCCAAACTGGGGGCCCTTGGAAATCCCAGCAGCGAAAGGGTGCCCAATGTTTGTGTGTGTGCGCACACACACTCAGTGAGCACAGTGCAGGAGGAAGGCAGAGGGCCTCCATTCCTTCACTGTCTGTCTTTACTATCCTGAGGAAAGATGCCAGAAAGGAGCAATTATAAAAGAAGGAATCATCTCAGGAATAAAGCTCGTATTCACGTCTCTCTCCTTGTGAGAAGTGCAACTGACGAGATGAGAGCAGTAACGTACACGAGAAACTCTTGAATGATCATTTCACACGTCCACCACTTTTAGGGGTCTTCCCGGGATGGGAACTTACCCTCGGTCTTCCACGGTTGCCTCCTTCAAATGGATGTACGTTTCAGGGAAAATACCCTACAGAGAGAAGAATGTCGGTTATATGGCCGTAAAAACCTCAGGGTAAAGAACACACATGGCACCGGGAACGAGTGAGGAGACGGGATACTTGGGCCGTCACCCAGAGTGTGCGATCAGGCTCGCGGGCCTGACCACACTGACTGCGCCTCCCTGAAAGCATGGCTGGAAAGATAGAAATTAAGATCGGGGTTCACAGAGCATGGGAGAAGTGCTTCGGAAGGGGGCAAACATGTCCCAGCCAACTCAGGGCTGCAGTAACGATAAGGGGTTCGACAGCCAGCAACTAGAACCCTCCAGATCCTAATGCCATGAACTGATGCTCTGAAAGGGTTTCTCATAATTAGTGACCCAGAGGGCTATATACTTAGTGGCCCATGAAATTATAGTGATTTTCCGAAACAATCCCTTCTCACCGCTTTCACTTAAGCCAAATGTGCCCCAAATCAATTAGTACTAGTTATCTGGTTATTTTTAGCACTTCCCAGTCTCAAATTGCTCCCCAGTCTATGTTCTTAAGAGGCCATTCTACATCACTGTTGCGATGCTGCTCGTGGGGAAACTAAGGCCCATAAGAGCCTAAGAGAAAGCCTGGAAACTGGTCAGCAGAAACTGAAGAAGTGAAGATCAGATCACAGAAATCAAGTCATGGATCTAAGTTTTCCTAAATGCCAACAGATTCTGTTGTTTAACTGTGTGATACGCTCATGGATAAATGGAGGCAATGCTATGGGGAAAAGGCACTGTTGTTCTTTTTAGGGTACTCTGCACGCCAGACCAGCAGAGGGAGGAGAAGAGCCTATTTACCGGGTACCACTGGTTTGACTGCTCCTAGCCCTGCACCTGTGGAGGTCAGTGCGACCCTGTGCGCATTCTCTGTTGGGAGACTGACCACAAAGGTGGGAAAGGAAGACCTTTCTATGTGGGGGCTGAGTCAAAGATGTGTGTGTACGCAGTGATCCTTAATCCATCCAGAGACAGAAAACTAGTTCACTTCTACTGGCGTCAGTCTTGTGTCTGGCTTCATGTGCTCTATTTATCTAATACTCTTCTTTCTCCATCTTAGCCCTTTGCCAATAACAGAAAGAAAATCCGAGACTGAGTTGCTTCCAGCCTTGGTGATGACAAGGTAGATCTTGTCACTGCCTGAGTCGAAAGCAAAATGACCGTCCTTTCTAGCCAGGCAGGAAGAACCAAAAACCAAAACAACAACAACAACAACAACAACAAAAAACGTACATTACCTTCTCCTCCTCACTTTGAGAAAGGGGTATGCATGGGGTGTATAAGTAAGAAAGTACTATGCTGCTCTGACCCAGAACTGACTGGTAAGACCCAGAACAGAGAGGCAAGATGGGCACTGACCTTTTTCATTACAGGGGCAGGATTCAAAGTGATTTTGGAAAACTGATCAAACAGTTAAACAAAAATTCAAATGTAGGTGTAATTCCTGTGGGGCCTAATTTCTGATGTTCTGAAGCTCCAGATCTGTGCTTAGGGTATCTAAGGAACTTTGGGTGTTTCTTCTGTCCATTTGGAGGTAAATGTCTTGTTAACTGCCATCTTGCTGGAGAACCAGACTTGATCATCCAGAACTCACCTTGAGGATATGATGCTAAGTGAAGTAATCCAGACACAAAAGGTCAAATACTGTTATGATTCCACTTGTAGGAGGGATCTAGAGTGGTTAAATCCATAGAGACAGAAAGAAGAATGGACGTGGCCAGCGATGGGGTTGGGGAGGAATGGGGAGTGGACACTTGGTAAATGATGAGCCACTTAAAGCAGTAGCTCTAAGAAGCCACACTTGGGAGGTTAAAATAAGAGGTAATACTGCTTATCCCAGGGAATATCCTTGCAGAAAACTTTTCTCATCAGGAAGGTAAAAGACGAATTAAAATTTTTGTGCATTTATAATCTGATTACTGGTCTCTTAATAATTGGGAGAAATCCAAGATAGAAGCATTTGAAATATAAACAATGTTTTATGTTGTTGAAACACCCAAGCAGATTACAAGCAGATAATTTATACTGAATGTACAGACATGAGGACTTTCATCTTAAGAGAATATTTATTTTGTTGCATTACCTCCCTGTTATTTGCAGGCCCCATCCTTCCATGACAACATATGTCCACTTACATCCATTTAACTGCTCTAGTAAATCTGAGCCTTGGAAGTTTTCCTTCCTTCTTTCCATCTGACACACAGAAAGGCAGGAAAAACCTGGGGGATTGATTACTAATTTATAGCTTATCTCAATTTTGATTCTCCTTTCTCAATGCAACCTACTCACTTGAGGAAAAAAAATTATCTAACCATTTTCTAGACATTGCCGTTATCCACACTTCCACAATCCTGCCAGAATCAATAATCAGTTTCTGCAAAGCTCCGGGCTTCTTCAATTTGTAAAACCACTAGCGCATTTTATCACCACTCTAAATGACTAGGTCTGCTGATAAATGACACCAAAAATTTCCATTAAAATAATAGGCCTTTCAAATAGCTCCTCCCCCAAAGACTGGCAAATGCAGGAAAAAACAGCATTAGAGGATTTCAAACAGGCTGGATCTCTTAATGAAAGGGTGTCAAAGCTGAACATAATTCATGATGACTGAATCTAAATTCCCTTGATGCTTCCTGCTACTCTCCACCAGGAAGACATTTCAACTTAAAAATCAACAAGTAAATGCAACATCCTTGTTTGTATTATCATTTCATTGAATTACAAAGTTGAATTATCAAGAACTAAAAGAAGTTCTTCCTGAAATAATTCTTCTTAAGGGTGAGATTTAAAGTTTACTTAAGGGTTTTAAGGAAATGAAAACAAACAAACAAACAAAAACTAAAACTCGGGGACTAAAACTAAAACACACTCGGGGAGCATGCTATTTCTTTTTCAAAGCCAACAACAAGGGTATGAGCTGGATAGATTCTGATCTATTAGGACATCACGGGATTCCTTAGAAACCGAGCTCTTCTATGTGCAAAAAGAATCCTTACATACTGTAACTCTCTGAAAGGGAAAAGTGTGGCCGGGGACCTTGTTTCAACATGATTCACAATCACCAGTTAAAAATCAAGAATTGTGTTTATTCTTTAAGTTCATGTGATCTTACCTGAGAATGGGGTTTTGTTCATTTTTTTTAGTTGACTTTTTTTTTTTTTTTTTTAGCAGACTGGGAAATGGAATATGTCTTCTTGCTTTTTAATAAATTCAGAACTTCTAAATGGCTAGCTCCAATCATGCTTTGAAATAACTTATCATTTCTATAATTATGAGTAAAATAAACAAAGATAGGGCTAACCAAACTAAGAAGCAGGAGTATCTATAAACCACGGACAAGGATCCTAAAATAAAGAAAGGCTTTTGTCTCACTATGCTCTTATTCATGCCAGGATGTCCTTGTCCTCGGTCACTATTTGAAGGCCTGGAGAAACTGAAGTCAGCACGAGATTAAATCGAAGTAGTTAAGCTGGAAATGAAAACAGGTGGGAAAATGTGGGAATTGAACCGTGGGCAGAAAAATTCAGCGTCAGGATTTGGGGAGGGATAAAAGACCAAACTGTGGAAGTTGATACTCACGTGACGAGCAAACACTCCTTTATTTTGGTAGATTTTCAAATTGTCAACGTTAACAAACTGCATGTGTGGACATGTAAATGTGCAAAATAGTGACTCCAGATCCAAATATATAGAAAACTTGATCCAGGGTGCCTGGGTGGCTCAGTGGGTTAAGCCTCTGCCTTCGGCTCATGTCATGATCTCAGGGTCCTGGGATGGAGTCCCACATCGGGCTCTCTGCTCAGCAGGGAGCCTGCTTCCCTCTCTCTCTCTCTCTGCCTGCCTCTCTGTCTACTGTGATCTCTGTCAAATAAATAAATAAAACCTTAAAAAAAAAAAAAAAAAAAAAAGAAAAGAAAACTTGATCCAAACAACGCTGATTTCTAATGACTACAACCTTGTAGAAAGGGGTTTCTCTGGGCCCTGAGCTCTTTCAAGCCATGCTTGAAAAATAGGAACTGTGGGTTTTGTTGTGTGTGTGTGTGTGTGTGTTTTTCACTCCTCGATAAATTCTAAAATGTCTCTCTTACCCCTCTCCTAATTAGCTATTTTGCATGTGAACTAACTGTGAAAAGTGATGGTCCTATCAACCCCATTTCTGTTTCAAAACAAAGTGCTGACAGACCTTGCTGCCCCAGAATGCAGCGTCAAAGGAAAAGGCCTGAAATTAACTGAGGGGGTATTAATGTAACTAATAGATTTTCTTTAGCTTGATGATGAGTAGTTTTGGCACGGGGTAGAGGAACCTGCTAGGGTCAGTTATTTTTCAAACTCTGCCCATGACTAGATACATTTTCATGGCAATCGAGTCCTTAACTATGCATAAAATATAATTTAAAATACATTAAAACATAAGCACCTCACACAAAAGTTTCATGAGACAGTATTTTTCACAGTATTCCATTTTCTTTTCTACTTATCGGAGTTTCGGTTTTTGGAAGATGGTGATTAATAACCCCTGATGTTGATTTCATGATATATTACTGGAATTGGCTGTGAGGTTCACAGTTTCAAAACTACTACTCGGGCTTATCATTTTATAACAAAGGATGGACTCAAGTAGAAATGGGGAGATGCTTTAGTTCTGGGATGTTGGCACTGGGGAGCTAAAGAACCAAGCAGCAACATGGGCTCCCCTGAAGGAGACAGCCAACAATAACACTCTCATCGCCTCACCACCCTGCTGAGCTCCAGGCGCTGGGAGCAGCAAGCCTGCGAGAACTGCAAGGGCCCTACCTGGGGAGTGAATTCAACTCTGGCCTTTCCCCTTAAGTTGGCTGGTGGGAAATGTGGTCCATGGGACTTGTGCGATTTTACACACATTGAGGTCAGAGAATTTGTTTTCAGATCTAAACAACAGCCATCCCACAGAACACAAACTAGGTCTAGAGGCAGCAAGGAGCAGAAAATGGGCCCAGGTTGCATAACACAAAGCTAGCAGGCAGATTCAAATTCAAAAAGTAAATGAGAAACCATACCTTTTTAGATTTATTCTGGAGGGTATATCCTCTGTACCAACCTGCCGGGGAATAAGAAAACACAATCTTTTATGTTATCTGAGATAATATAAAGATAGGAGCAAAATGCATCCTCTTACTCTACTGGAATGCTGGGATGGAATCCAAGAGGCAATTAGCAGACTAATTAGAATACGTACATTTTGGTTGAGTACACAATAGAAATCTACATCTATTTTGGAACTTAATTCTCCTCATAGGTAAAGGATTTAAATTCACACAGAACCACATTTCATCTCTGCTCCTTCGGAGAAAGGACAGAACAAACAAACTAGACAGAAGGCAGTTCAATGTCTTAATATTTTAATACCTTAGATATTCAGTAAACGTTTTTTGCATGAATGAAGAGGGTCTTTCATCCATATATACATACATTCTACAAATCACCCTATACTATAAAAACAAATACTTTAAAATAATTTATAGTCTCTCTCCTATCTAAATTCTCAGGTAAGGAACCACTCTTCTGGAAGAATTTTAAACTGGAATGGCAAATCTTACATACATAAATATTTGTATCTAAAAGAGTTGAAATAAACAAATAATAAAAGAATATTTTAAACAATTCTTGGCAATGCTATTCACATTCCTGATAATAAAAAAAAAAAAAAAAATGTGTTGGCTTGATGAGGCTTTAAAAAAAGGCCTTCAACTTCCACAGGTGCCTGGGTGGCTCAGTCGATTAAGCAACTGCCTTTAGCCCAGGTCATGGTCTCGGGGTCCTGGGATTGAGTCCCACATCGGGCTCCCTGCTCAATCAGGGGGCCTGCTTCTACCTCTGCCTCTCTCTCTCTCATGAATAAATGAATAAAATCTTAAAAAAAAAAAAGCCTTCAATTTCTTTATAAAAATTTCAATAAATACATACACCTATGGATGCTTTTCCACCCTCTATCTGGTAAAGGGAGTATACAATTTAATCAATCCATAAACAGATAACTTATATTAAGTATTTATTGATCACCTACTAGAAACTTAAGGCATCTGCCAATAGGGTTCTAGAACCATCTTGTAATCTGTTCTACATGAAATCATCCAGAAAAGAGACACATAACCTATTCTGGATATGTTACAAAAAGAAAGTTGAATTTGCCTTGAACAGAAATTTAAGAATACTTTCACAAATTTTTAAACTGTCAGTATTCAAAATTTAAAGAATTTTGCTCTTTCCTTTTTCTTTTTGTTTTAATATCAGGAAAGAATAGGATACTATGCTGTAAAATCATTGCAGGTTTTTTATCAAGGCCCACGGTTGAGAAAAAGGTATTTGAACAGGAAACACTGCTCCCAATTTCGGAAGCCAACGTGCAGGAGGGAGTCGGGTGTAAGAGGGACACCAAGCCAGGCTTGGCTGGCAAGTTCAGCTGCCCCAGGGAAGTGCCTTTGCATGAATGACTGGCTTCAGGAAAGCTGAGAAACAATGGTCTTTTCCTAGCAGTTTCCATCTCCCTGTGTCCTACAAAACCAAGATGTAACAGTTTGGACTTTGCTCCACTGTCAGAGAAAAATGTCTCTGTACTTGCGTAAACAGTATTTTTGCACAGCCATTCATCACAGAATTATGCTTCTGAAACCTGTCATTTTTGAAAAAAAAAATTTTTTTCTTTACCTCCTAAGTCTCCTCTAGAATTGTGGTTTGTGTAAAACCCATGTCTAAAGGTATAAAATTACCACACTGAATCTCTAAAACGTTCATCCTGCTTGGCATTAGGTACTAGCAGAAGAGTGTCTATCTCTGGAGTTTCAGTCATATACTCTCGGGACCCCACAAATTCAATTGCTAATAACTGCAAGGGATTCAAGCAAGAACATGGTGTTCCAACTGATCCCAATATTTAAAACAGGATCATTATAGTTAAATATGGTATGCTTTTAAGGCTTCCAAATGCATCAGGATGCAAAGAGACGGCGAAGGCTCTGTATCAAACAAGCACCTACAATCAGTAAGTAGTGTGAGCTGGGGGAATCTCGGCTGCTTTTTAAAATTGGTACATTATTGAAATAAAGAGAACAGTGGGGGATGGTGAGTGCAGAGGGGCCAGTCTTACCTAGATTTAGGTGAAATGTCAGTCTCAACAAGTGAGTTTGAGCCCACAGATTCACAGAACAGACTGGTGGTTGCCAGAGGCAGGGGGTGGAGGTGAGGGCAAAATGGGTGAAAGGGAGTCAAAAGGTACAAACTTGTAGTTATAAAATAATGACGTCACGGGGATGTCATGTACATCATGGCAACCACAGATAATAATACTGTTGCATATATTTGAAAGTTGCTAAGAGAGTTCTTAAAACTGCTCATTACAAGGAAAAAGAATTTTGTAACTATGTAAGCTAATGTATGTTAACTAGACTTATTGTGATGAACATTTTGCAATAAACACAAATATCCAATCACTGGGGTGCCTGGGTGGCCCAATCCATTGGTTAAGCATCTGTTTTCAGCTCAGGTCAAGATCTCGGGGCCCTGGGATCCAGCCCCTGCCCCACCCCCACCCCAAATGCAAATATTCAAGGGCATTCAGATCTTGGGTTTAAGCAAATGGATGGCCAGAATTAACTCTTCGGATAGGAAGACTGAAAAAAGGAAAGCACTGGGGGATGGAAAACAGAATCGAGAGCTGTATCTTGGCCTGTCTCCTTCCCTTCCTGAACAACTGAGCCCTGAGCCGTTAGGTGGGACACGGCAACAAAGGCATTTGCAAAGGGGGTGGGGAGGGCATCCCCACAGGGGGCCAGACTGGCATGGTGTGTCAGAGCCAGGCAGAACAAGGTGGGCATCCATGGGAGATGGGAGGTCCACAGGAAGAAGGTGAAGAGAAGGACATCCACAACCACGACCTGGGGGTGGGGGACGGTGGGGTGACCCGAGCTATCAGAGAGAGAACAGACTAAGGAGGGTGTCCATGTGGGAGGAGGTGTGGTCATGAAGACAGAGACTGGTTACATGCTGAGGACCTGATGAAATAAGTAAATATATCAATCCTGGAAGCCAGGTTTCTTACTGTCACAGGACAGGGTTATAAGAAAGGGAAAGATCCCGGACTGGACTTGAAGGTCCCCATGTGCACACGTGACTCCTAAAACAGGCAGACTGGTCAAAATGAATCATGTGTTAACCAGTACTTATACACACGTGCACATTATCCTTGGCTCTGCTGATACCTACTGGTTTTTATTGTCTTTGACCCTGAGACAGATGATGAGAGAGAGCTCAGAAAAGCAGCTATGTAAGTGTCCAGAGAGTGACCAGTCCACGATGGAGCAGGAGGGCAGAGGACTCCCCGAAGAAGAAATCCCAGAGAGCAAGTGGAACTGCGGAATTTTCTCCTTTGTCTGAACATATGAGAAGGAGGTAAACACTTCGGTCAGAAAGTCTGGACATGAAAAAGAAGTAGGTCCACAGAGAATGAAGAAAAGAAGAATTAACACCTCTAGGAAAACATCATTCAAGACAGAAAACAGAATGAAGGTACGTTCCACAGCATCTGCTGCTTCTACTACATAAACTCAGTAATCTAAATAATAACTTCTGAAAAATAATGATGGATTTATAGTGGGAGGTCTCAACCAGATACAGCCAGGTGTATCTGTGGCTGGTCATAATTGTAAGAGAGCTAAATCCTTACCTTCCCTGAGAAGCAGTTAATAAATGAAAATGGAAATATCAAGTAATAGAAGCATGATTTTTTTTTAAAGATTTTATTTATTTGAGAGAGAGAGAGCATGAGAGGGGTAAGGGACAGAGGAGAAGCCGACTCCCTGCTGAGCAGAGGGCCCGATGTGGGACTTGATCCTGGGACTCTAGGATCATGACCTGAGCTGAAGGCAGTTGCTTAACCAACTGAGCCACCCAGGTGCCCTAGAAGCATGATTCCTTAGAAATGAAAAAGCCTGTACCACAACCAAGGGCTGAGAGAGTTGAAAGCAGAATCAGAAACCAAGAGGAGGGGGGTTTATTTATCATTATCAACTTGATAGAAATGACCTTTAAAATTATATGCAATGATATGCATATAATGATAACTCTGAAAATTAAGACAAAAAAATACAGCTAATAAGTCCTGGTAAGCCAGGACCAGAAAAGTCAAAATTACAGGGAAAGAAAATAGATCAAGGCTGAGGTTGGTGTGAGGCTGGGACAGGGGACAGGGGAAAATCTGGGGCTGCAGACAGAATCGTTCTCTACCTTGCGGTGGCATTTCATGATTGCGTGCATTCGTCAAAATCTATATGCTAAATAGGGTGAATTCAACTCAATGTAAATAATATTTGTTTTCTGATTGAGATATACTCTACAACCATTTGAATGGCTAAAGGTAAAATGACGGACTCTGCCAAGAGGTGGTAAGGACATGGGCAATTAGAATTCTCTCACATTGCTGGTAGTTTCACATAAGATCAAACATACATGCACCATTTGTTAACTAGCAAAATTTAAATTAAAAAGCAAAACAAAACCACCACAAAAATATGCATATGACCTATGACCTAGCAATATCCCCATTTCTAAGTATGCACCCAAGATCTATAAAAACTGGGCACCTTGGTGGACCAGTTGGTTAAGCATCTGCCTTCGGCTCAAGTCATGATCCCAGGATCCTGGGACTGAGTCCCATATCGGGCTCCCTACTCAGCAGGAAGTCTGCTTCCCCCCCCCCCCCCCCCCCCCGATCCTCCTCTATGCTCGGGTTTTCTCTCTTGCTCTAATAAAAAAATAAAAAATAAAGATCAGGGGCACCTGGGTGGCTCAGTCGTTAAGCATCTGCCTTCAGCTCAAGTCATAATCCCAGAGCCCAGGGCTTGAGCCCGCATCATAGGGCTCTCTGCTCCGCGGGGACCACGCTTCTCCCTCACTTGCTGTTGAACTCTGTTGCTATCTCTGTCTCTAATAAATAAATAAATAATTGGGGGGAAACAAAAAGATCAGTAAAAACATACATCCCTAAAAATACTTTACAAGATTGTGTATCGAAGCTTTCTTATTAATAGCCAAAAACCGGAACCCATCAAAATGTCCATCAATAGGAGTATCAACAAACCGTGGTATATTCACATACTAGGGTAATACTCAGTGATGAAAAGGAATGAACTACTGTCATAAGCAACATCATTGATGAACTTAAAAAACATCATGTGAATGAAAGAATCCAAACACAACAGACATGCATAATTTCATTTACATAAATTTGAAGAGCAGGAAAACCAATGCATGGTGACCTTCCTCGGAGCAGTAGTTGCTTTTTGGGGTGAGAACTGTGTAGAATAATGCAGTGGGGAGCTTCTTGGGGCAAGGGAAATATTCTGTATCTTGACTGGAGTATTAGGCACATGGGTGGCATTCATTTGTCAAAATTCAGTGAATTGAATACCTAAGATGAGAGTATTTTTCCACAATTTTGAAAAGCCGTATGAAATTTCACACGATCATACAAGCATTACAAAGTAAGCCCTTCAAGGTGATACAGAATTCCATAACCATGACATTGCTCAAATATTACTAAATATTTTTGTCTGAAACCGTCTCTGAAACCAGCGTGAGCCCCGTGTGAAAAATCACAGGACCATTTCTCCTTCATTTTTACTTTTTACTGTGCCTCCTTAAGACATTATCCCTCCTCCCGCCTCACCTTATGCGCCAAAGCTAATCTGAAGGAGTTTTGCTATTTCCAAAAGATCAATCACAGTTTGGAGATTCACTGACTCATTCAACAGAGAGATGCCAAGCGAGCAAGACGTACAGTGTCTCCATCCTTCCAAGTCTTGCTTTATCACGGGACGAAAACAACCACATACCCATAAACACCCAGCAAACAAACAGAGTAACTGCCAGCGAGGCTAAAAGGTATTAAGGAAGGAGAGGACGGTGGGAGAGGGACGGGTGGGGGTGGGCTCCTTCGGACCCTGTGGTTAGAGACTGTCTTGGAGGAGCTACTGGAGCCAGGGATTTACATCACTAATGTGGTCATTCATTTATTATAGATAAAAACACTCACCGCACACCAGCGGGCCAGACCCTGTCTTCAAGAGGGAAGGAAACAGAGCCATAAACAAATAATTAAATACAAAGAGCTTCTAAGAGGCAGACTTGAAGACACTGGCTCACAAAGGGAGAATTATGAATGTGCTGAAGACTCTGAAGGCAATTACTGAGGGGGACTCAAGATTTTCTGAACCATAAAAGCATTATTTAGACGTGTAAGTCACAGAGAGTTTTGTAAAAGCTCTCCTCTTTCGCAGTCCCACAACAAATTAGTCCCACCCCCAGAACAATAAACCGTTCCTGTGTTGTAATATAGACACAAAATATACTATTTTTTTAAAGATTTTATTTATTTATTTGACAGACAGAGATCACAAGTAGGCAGAGAGGCAGGCAGAGAGAGAGGAGGAAGGAGGCTCCCAGCTGAGCAGAGAGCCTGATGCGGGGCTTGATCCCAGGATCCTGGGACCATGACCTGAGCCGAAGGCAGAGGCTTTAACCCACTCAGCCCCTATTTTAACCATTGTTAAGTGTTCAGTTCAGTGGCACTAAGTACATTCACAACATTGTGATACTGTTGACCTGCCAGGAATTAAAGGCAAGAAACAGACAGGGAGCCACTGGCTATGTGCACCACGGGGTGAGGGAGGGGAAGGGCCGAGAAGAGCCACAGAGGAAGAGCAGGTGCTAGATCCTGTTGTTTTCCTATAAATGTCACTGGTCTGGTAGTAAATTAGGCCAAGGTCAAAGGTCCATCCCCTGTGGGTCAGGTAACCCTGTCAGGTTCCTCTGGCTGGTTCCCATGGCCAAAGCCTACCCTCCCATCCCCAAGTGAATGTCCCTCAAAAAGATGGCTCAGGGCCCTCCAGGGAAGCTGGTGAGCAGAAACAGCTGGGTGCAAACTCCCCGGAGGACAGACAAACAGCTCAGGTGTTGGACCTTGTCCTCCAACTACGGGATGCTCACAGTCCAAATGCACTGGGCAGGTTGCTGGTGTTTTTATTTTTTTAATTTGAATTAATTAACATATCAGTCAGTGATTCATCAGTTGTATATAACACCCAGTGCTCATTACAACACATGCCCTCCTGAATGCCTGGTCACCCAGTTACACGATCCCTCCACCCCCACCCCTCCAGCAACCCTCAGTTTGTCTCCTATGATTAAGAGTCTCTTATGGTTTTTCTCCCTCTCTGGTTTCATCTTGTTTAATTTTTCCCTTCCTTCCCCTATGCTCCTCTGTTGTTTCTTAAACTCCACATACTAGTGAAATCATATAATTGTCTCTGACTGACTTATTTCGTTAAGCCTAATACCCTCTAGTTCCATGTTGCTGCAAATGGCAAGATTTCTTTTTTGATGGCTGAGTAATATTCCATTATTCTATTATGTATATATGCCCCATCTTCTTCATCCATTCATCTGCTGATGGACATCTGGGCTCTTTCTACAGTTTGGCTATTGTGGACATTGCTGCTATAAACACTGGGGTGCAGGTGCCCCTTCGGATCACTACGTTTGTATCTTTGGGGTAAATACATAGTAGTGTAATCGCTGGGTCATAGGTGGCTCTATTTTTAACTTTTTGAGGAACCTCCTGACTGTTTTCCAGAGTGGCTGCACCAGCCTACATGCCTACCAGCCTCACCAGGCTTCTGAAAGTAAGTTCAAAGGCAGAAAGGAAAAAGATGCAAAGATAGTAAAAGATGATTCTATTCTTTCATACCTTTTTGGGACACAAATCAGTCTTCCCAGTTAAACATCTTAGCTCAGTTTTGTGCCTTTATGATACAAAGATGGATGTCACAAGTGTGAGCTCCAAAGGAACTCAGACTAAAGGTTGTGCAAAGTCAACCAGTGACTTACTATCGAAGCTGGGAAGGCAAACACAGGGCTCTAGCGCCGGTTCACCACGGTTTGCCTTCAACTACCTGCCTTCACGGCCATGCAGCCAATGGGATATTTGCCCAGCGCAAAGGCCCTGCCTCTCATGGGAAGGAAGCTTGGCCATGGAATCCAACCAATATGCAACACCCATGCCAAGTACGTGGAAACAAAAGAGATGAGGTTTCCATCCTTCATTTTATTTCTTGAGGGAATAGGAAAGGGGCCTGTCTTTGTCGTGCCTGGAATACAGCAGGCAAGCCATAAAGTTTAAATGAGTTCATCAATGAGAAAGAGAACATCCCAAGAGCTGGTGATCACAGCCAGAACAGATCAAACAAAGGCTGTACGATAAAACCCATACCTCCAAAGCACGATCCGACAGCAGGGTCCCAGAGACCCCTCTCTGGTGGGCAGAGCTGGGTGGGACCCGAGCACCGGCCCGGAGGCCAGAATGTCCAGAGAGGAGGAGGGATTGCTCCTTATGAAGAAGACTCATCTGAAAGGCAGGGGTCTGGTTCTGTGTTCTCCCGCTCCGTGGGACTCCCATTTCTTCAACTGTTCAAGTTATTAAGGTGTTTATGGCTTCAATTTCCTTCCACAAAAACATTCTACTTTTCCCCCACGTCTTGTTACCTCATCACTCCATAGCTAAAAATGCTGAAGCTCTTCTGGTTGCCTACCAGAGACAGTAACATTGAGACACTTCTCCTTTCAAGCAGCAAACACCTCCCGAGAGAGGCAGGAGGACCTGGTTCAGGGTGGGGGTAGGGGCAGTATAGTTGGCAGGACGGAGAGAGGACACATCCAAATGGCCACTGCGAAAGGAGGAAACATCTCTTGGCTTCACAGACACCCTGCAGCTCAGTGACACAGGGGAAATAAAATTTCCTCTAGTTTAATCAACATCGTCACTCGGGTGTGCCAACTCCCGCTATATTTCCTGGATGCAGCTTTTTTCTTCATCCTTTTTAAAGCAAGGTAATCCTGCCAGCAGTCAGGCATCCTGCTATTGGCTCTAACTGCCCTCCTCTGTGACACATGTCTCTCGCTTATCCAACTAGTTCAGAAAGCTGAAATGCTAGGACACAGCATATAGTTTCGCTGCAATTCACCATTAAGACTGGTTTCATCATCAGCACCAATTTGCAAGATGGACAAGAGAGGGATGCAGGTTTGTGAGTGAGGAATGAGTTCATCAGGCGAGAAATATTTCAGGGGCCCATTTTTATAAAGATCTATGCTAGGCTCTATGGAGCCTCCAGCAGTTTGAGAGTTTAAACCTCAACTCCCGATCCCAGAGAATTTCTAATCTGATCGCTGGCGGAACAGAGACACAGGTGAGGGAAGACAAACCTGCACAGCCAGTTACCCAGGATTTCTAGAACTGCAGGGCAGGCTGCTTTTCTCGGGCAACTGTCTAAGCCTCCTGAGGAGGACATGATGGTAAAGGGCATGCACACGGGCAGCCTAACTTTCTGAAGGGAGAATGGAGGCCCTAGCAAGATAGGAAACAGCCCGTGCAGAGGCACTGGAAGCACGCGCTTAGCTTGGAGCGCACGTGACACGGATGGCGCTGACCCAAGACTCCGTCAGTCTGGGCTACTTAGAAACCTGCTTTGCGTTCCTCCGTGGAATGCATCCTCAAAATGAAAGGGCAAAGCTGTATTTATGGACCCTGGTAGTGAACCACTGGGTGCCACTCTGAGAACCCAGACAGAGGCGAGGAGACACCGTCAGGGGTGTGACCACATCAACAGTGGCAGAAACAGAGGTGGGGACCCAGTGGCGGTAATGGCAGCACAAGGCCAAGTAGCAAAGGATCAGCAGCAAGGGCACGAACGTGAACCATGTGGGACCTCCCGAGACTGTGGGAGCCACAGACCGCTGGGTTCAATGTCAATGCCTTCTGGACTAACACGGGCAGGAGGGCACCATCAGGGACACCAGCTGGGCACTCGCTGCCACAAACATATGGGGGAGGGAAACTGCTTCAGGTTGTGGCAATCAGAGACCCTGCCAGAGACTTCTCTGCTTACTTTTCCCTCTCTGACCTGCCTGTCACACCTAAGGGGGCTGGACACATTGTGGGTAACAGTAGCCCAGCCCCTCAGTAATTTTGACCTGGAGTGTGGGGGTTCGGGGGAGGGGGCCCACATATCCGGGTGGGGGATATCCCTCTCCAGGGTGCTCTGCTCCCCTGGAACAAATGTGTCTACCTGCTCAGAGAACGCCAGCTCTTGAAAACAGGCGGGAGTTTAGGGGGGGCAGATGAGGCACACCGACCCTGGGGGTACAGGGGGCACAAGAACACAGTGGGCTTAGAGAGCAGCGAGGAGCGAGGAGACACCCCCCACCCCCACCCCGCCGCCCTGGCCGGAGCAGCCAGCAAGTGTGGACGAGCCGGGGGTCGGGGGGGAAGGAAGTTCTGAAAGAGCTCACCCCAACACAGACACATTCGGGGTGGTGGGAAGCTTGTCTGACAGCTACTTCAAAAGCAAAAGAACCTCACCCTCTTTGGAACACTATAGGTTAGGTCCAAAATAGAGAAGTGTCATTTCTTCAAAGGCCTTGCAATGTGGAAAGCAGATTCTACTTTGATTCCAAAGGACCACGGTGAGAATCACAGCTCTACCATTTAACAGCTGGGTGAAGTTTCAAGTTTCTGGACCTGATTTTCACATTTACTAAAAGAGAATTGGGAATTCCACTCTCCCATGATTGTAAGAGCTAAGATTCAGTACATGAAAGCCCTCAGCTCAATGCCTGGCACACAGAGGAGAGTAAAATGCCAGACGGATTTGGAACTGAGGGTACCAGTGACATAATCCAGGGACTCTCTCCCACTTTGAGGGCCATCATCTGGTTCCCGGACTAATGATGGCAGAGGAAAGTTCTCTTTTCTTTGTTTTGTGAGGAATGTGTCTGTGCTTCCTGGAAGAAGGAGGAAAAACCTCCCTAAATTATTCTCAAGTTACTGACGAACAAAGCCAAAGTATACATAAGGCGGCTGGGGTACCAGGCGAAGAAGGGGAAGCTTTACTCCAGAACCATAGCACCTGATAAGACATACTTTTATCTTCCAAGGTAAGTTCCCTGCCCCCAAGAAAACCATAGACAAGATGACTTTAAGGGAACCATACCAAGTAAAAGTAGAAGAAAGAGCTTGGGGGACAGAAAAAGTATATGACAATGGCTAGAATAACTGAGAAAATAGTGCTGAGTAACTCAGGGCCTGAGCAGATTTTTGGCTTAATGCAGCCCAAAAAAAAAAAAAAAAAAAAAAAAAAAAGAACTCAAAAATTACCCAAAGAGGGTTTTCTAAGGCCTGACTTGACATTCAGTGGGCATTGAATGTGGCAGGAAGACTAATTCAAACACCCGCACCCCTCCCATTCCTTCAGTTCCAACTACAGGGACAGACTCTTCGGTCTGCGCCGGTGAGCGCTAAGCAAGCGTTGGAGGTTAGGAATTCAGTGTCGATTACTCCTGGCCCTTGAGAAGATGGACTGAAGCCTCAGTGCAGTTGTTGAAAAGCTCATATTGCCGTTGTCAAAGTTAAGTGCACACGAATTTAATATTGCTCAGATGGCAAACGCTGGGCAAAGACACGGAGAACGTAAGAGTGACAAATAATCCATCTATGACAAGCATCCTTCTCTCTTGTCCCCGCCACAGCTCTGTGTAGCTGGTCACACAGGGAGGTGAGGCCACGGAAAGAACCACAGTTCACTGCGCTTCTAATACGCACTGGCGACATTTAGGTTTTTTAGGCAGCATGCTTTCTGCGATGCTTTCTATTGAATGATTTGCTTCCGCAGGCTGAATAAAACCCAAGTCCCCTTATATGCTTTTTGAGATCATACATTGCTCTCACATTATGACAAGCAAAGTAGAGGCATGTGTTAATCTTCTCTCTCCAGATATAAGCAAGAGGAGAAAAACCCTATTCCTGTTTGCCCGCAATCAATCTTGAACTTCTCTCTAGGACTTTCTCCTTACACTAGTCCCTCACTGGGTCGTTCCTAGCCCCATGATGGTTTGATGCGCCACATTTCCCAATGGAGATAAGACACCCAAGGTATTTTTGATCAAAGTTATACACCAAATAATGTGAACGGCCCCGCATTCAGAGGTGGGAAGGGAGCCATGAGTGGTTATGTATGCGTGGGATGGAAGGAGCCAGCTCATAGCTTTGCCACCTCCTTGGCCCCTTGATCCCCCCAGGATCCTTTGGAGACCAAAATTTATGGGACACCAAAATATCATGAGAACATTCCTCCAGAGCATCCCCCAAAATGTCTTTGCTCTCAGGCTGAGCTTGCCTTCTTAGATGTGTGGGCAGCCGTTCACATAGGCCAACTGCAAGTGCCAGTTCATGGCAAAGTAAATGAACAAAGGCACCAATAAGAAAAAAGGTTCTGACCCTGACCCTAGAAGATTCCATGTCTGCCTCATATACAAAGACATTTTAAGATGGCATTTTAGAAGCACATCCAAACATATCTCAAAAGGAAGAATAAGAAAAAGCATTCTCCTTTCAGTAAGCTTAAATCTGAGAGGAGACTTCGTACCGGCTCTACTTTTTAATTAGTTTTTCTGTAAACACACTCCTGCTGCCACACTCCTCTTTTGAAAAACACATCTCGGGAACATATGTCCCCAGTAGCAGGGAGCTGACAAGCAGTACTTAAGGTAAAGGTCAAACAGATGTGGGAAGTGACCAGCACGCTCAACAAAATGCCACACGGCCTCATTTGCTTTCCAGGCTGGTGCCAGAATGTTCACACGCAGTCCTTATCATAAAATCCAAGCTGTTGGGCTCACTGCCATTGATGTTTGCGAAAGGCAGTTGTTTTTATCACTAGAAAATGGTGAGGCTATGGATTCTGAATTACAATAAACTTTCAACCATCCTGACTAACGGAGTAACAAAAGTAAATGAAAGTTACAAATACATCAAAAGCCGTACCTCAGCTTATACCCAGTAAAACTTTATACATGCTGTTTAGAAATGATTTTTTAAAACATTAGTTCTGATTTCTTTGTTTCTCACTCGTCTCTAACCATTGGGTATGGCTGACCAAAGAGAGAAGGCAAAGAAAAGCGATACGATCAAGGAACGTTAAGGCTACCGGGTAGGGTAGCTGTTCTACCGGACCGTAGGATGTTACAACCCATCTTCTTGACTCAAACATTCTGAAAGAGTTCGGTAAGACCCTACTGTGTCAGATGGTCCAATGCAGGTCCAATGAGCCCATCTCAGAGAGATGATTAAGCCTCTGTGTGAAACAAGTTCAAAAGCACTCTCTTCTTTTCCATGCTTCTGTTAAACAAGTTTTGTCAACCACGGAGCCAAAATCCAGGCCCAGGTAACTCTACCTATCTGCCATAAGACCACCCACTATACTTGCTCACCAAAAAAAGAAGAAAAAAAAAAAGGGCCTGCTTTATAAAGACTCAAGATAAGTACAGCTCAAGTCATAATCCTTATTAATTTCCTTTATTATCAGGGAATGGATTTCTTGATTAAGGTGCATTTTAAAACCAGACTCGTTCTATGTAGAAGAGATCACATGAGTATACTAGGGACCTCCTGTATATACACAAATGCTTCTTTTTATTTCAACTTTTCAAGATTACCTGTTTTGTCTGGTTCCAACGCAATCGTTTGTGCTATCCTTTGGGTCCTTACATATTACACTAAAACTGTACAAAGCTTTATGCTGTGCCTGCTTCTGTAGAGCTTGGAAAGCCTTTGAGACATTATCTCATTTTGTTATGGCCAACTGTGTTATGCTTACCCCCAGAAATCACTGTTAATACCAGCCACCCTCTCTCTTGAGCTTGTGAGTAGTTTATGGAGCTGAAAACGAGTTAACCAACGGATGAGAATCAAACACAAGAAAGCAGTACCCATTGGTGGAACAGCAGACCCTGGGCGTTAAATTACTTATGACTGGAATCTGGTTAATCACAGGAGAGGTGAGCTTAATGAAAAAAAGGAATGCTGTAACCTTATTTTTCAGAGCACTTTCATTTAATCACTTCAATTCAAAAAGTAACCCAATTTTAGATGCAATGACCATGAAACAAAACAAGTTTAAGTATCCTGCCCAGGACATTTATCCTCAACAGGGCCAAAACCTTCTGAGCTATAGTCCTTCTGCCTTATCCCTCCACTCCCTGTGCAATCACTCGCGTCTTCTTCCGGGCCTGGTAATACCAGCCTTTTTGTCTCGTAGCACTTTTAAGAATCTGAATTGTTTTGTTTACTTACTTAGTTCACTTGTTTTTGTCTAGCCCTTGCTTGAATAAAAACCTTATAAGAACAGGAACCTTGCTGTTTCATCACTCAAGTGACCTCAGTGCCTAGAACAACTCTTGTGCTCAATAAATGTACCTGGCACAGATTAAGAGCATAAGACTTGCTCAGCAAGTGTTTCTGAATGAATAAATGACCACAACAGGAATCTCCAGATAGCAGTGATTTTTCAGCCACGCCCATGGATCTGGGGTAGGAAAGAACATTCTAGATGGAGAACACCTGTCTCACTACCAAATCCCTTGTCTGGTTAAAGAAGCAAAGACATGGAAAGAAAAAAAGAAAGAATGAATGAATGAACGAGCGAGTGAGCGAGCAGCAAAGACATGGCAATGACCACAGGCTGGCTAGGGCCAAATATGAAGAAAGGAGAGGACACTTGCTTCAGTCCTTGAGAATTTTTGTTCCCTGAAAAAGTCTATGAAGGAAAATAATTCTCAAGCGCCTACAAAAGATGAGCAGCATCTAGTTTCTCAGTCAATTCTATCTCCCTGCCCCTCTTTTTAGTAACAAATGAAGCTCAGGGGCAAGGCGACAGAAAGCAAGAGTGATAAGTGATAGCAGCTCACTCATTTGGCCTATTTTGGAGGCAAAACTCAAGCAATCGGTAGTTCTGCAGTTCCCCAAAAGGTTAAACAGAAAAGCTACTATGTGACCCCGTAATTCCACTCCTAGGAACATATCCAAGAGAACTGAAAACACATGTCCACACAGAAACTTATACATCAATGTTTATGGCAGCATTACTCAGAATAGGCTAAAAGTGTAAACAACCCAAATGTCCATCAACTGATGAATGGAATAAATAAAATGTGATATAAGCATACAACAGATTTCATTCAGCTGCAAAAAGATAGGAAGTACTGAAACATGCTATAATGATGATGAACCCTGAAAACACTACAATAAGTAGAAGAAGTTAGTCACAAAGGACCATATATTATATGATCCCATTTACATGAAATGTCTAGACTCGGCAAATCTATAGAGACAGAAATTAGGTTGGTGGTTGCTCCGGGCTGGGGGATAATGACCACCAAATGGGTACAGGGTTTCTTTCTGGGATAATGAAAATGTTCTGAAAGTAGAAAGTGATGATGATTGCCCAACTCTGTGAATGGCATACTTTGTAAATAATCATTGAATTGTACACTTTAAATGGGTAAATTGCATGGTATTTGAAATAGATCTCAATGAAGCTGTTATTAAAAACAAAAGCAAAAAAACTCATGCAATAACCAAATCCTTCTGCAGTCTGCAAAGGACAAGGAAATGTTGGTGCCTCCTGTATTTCCCTCATGGAAGGAGAACAGCTCTGCCTATAATATCTGGGGCTTTATGGAGGTGACCCCCTACCCCTCTTACTCTCTAAACTAGCTTGCCTTGCTACAACGGGCTTCCTTGGTCTCGTATTTTATCTGCAACCATCTAGCAAACTTCTGCAGAACACCCCCTCTACGCCAGCTGCTTTGCTAGACACCGACCCTGAAATGAAAGGGGAACGTGCTTTGCCTTCAAGGGGCTACCACTTTCGTAATTATTCATTCGACCACAGGGCAGGAAACAGCAAAAGGAAGAGTTCTAAGTGGTAATCTGTGGTGAGTTGTGGGCAGAAGAGAATTTTCCATATCTGGGCTCCAGAAAGGTAGATTCCTGTCCACACCAGAAAGAGCACACACGGGTCTGGTATGAGAATATCACAAAGGGGGGGGTGGTGCAGAGCGTGCAGTGGGGAGCCCAGGAGCCAAATCCGACAGGAAGCTGGAAGACACAAAACCCCTGAGGCCATGAAATAGTGCCAGCATTAGCCTTAAATTCCATCTGGCAGTACTTTGGGTGTTTCCATTCTGTTTATTTTAATTTTTTTTAAAGGAAAGAGGAGATGGGGGAGGAGGGAGAGAACTCAAGTTATTACTCAGCATTTCCACCACGTTTAATGTTTGCAAAGGACTCCTGCCCTCACTCAGTCCTGCACTGCCTGAAATAATAAAGGAATCTGAGAACCCAGCCAAGAACTCGAAGTACTTAGGAGACAGAAGAACCTATTGCTGCATCTGGCAAGCTGGGCACTGTTAAAAAAAAATTAATCCCATAAAATAAGCACTATTTAAAAACTTAATCCAACATAATAATCTCTGTAAAACTGACAGGCCACTTGGTGGTGGTAGATTAATTCTGGAAGCTCATGTTCTAAGTCTGCCCATTCATACCTTGACACATGGCAGTTTTGCTGAATGGGCACGGACATTTTTTTTTTTTTTTTTAACATGAAAGAGTCCTGTGGCACACCCAGTATTTTATGGTAGCAATTAACAGGCACACCAGCTTCCTGTGTCAGGACTAAGAGTACCAGCATCATCATATTCAAGATACAACATCTATCACCTGGCAGGTTTCTGTGTGACTATCAGCAGGGCCAGCACCGACAAGCCTACCGCTGTACGAGCTGCGAAACGCTAGAAACACTGTGGCTTCTGGACTCAAGCTTGAAATGGATGTGTTTGTGCATCTCTGATTCCATTTATCTTCAACCAAGCTCGGTGACTCCCTCAGCTTGCTCCAGAGGAGTGCTACCTTTCAGAACGTTCACTGGTCAACTGGGAGACTATTCAGTTAAGTACAGAGAGGATGCAAATATGAAATGGTCATTGATATGAATCCTCCTATCAGGACAAAGTGCTTCAGTTAGCTATTTCAAAAAATATGTTGGGGTCACATAGAGATGAAAAAAGAATTTTGAAAATGTATTCAAAAGACATCACCTACTTTATTTCCAATCAATTCTCCACTCTTCCCTCCCACACTCCACAGTACACTTAGAAAAATTTAATGACCCAACACACACATATACATGCACACATACTGAAAATCTAACACGGTAAAGTGGGAATTACGAGGTCAAGATCTGAAAAAGACCAAAACTCAGAAAGATGAGACCAGCCTGTGAGGCTGCTCTCTCACTGGGGCACCTGCCAAATTTTAAAAAAAGTGTCCTGAATGGCTGAGCAGCATTTCTGATGGCCTCATGGATCCAGGAGAATCACTGGATTGCCACTGAGTTGGCTGTAATTTCAGACAAAGTAGACTAAAGAAAAAATCATTGCTACAGACAAAAATAATGGTAGGAGATTTAGTAAACAGGAATTAAAAGTTCAAACTGCTTAATATAACAATTCTAAAGTTAAACTTGTATGTACCTAAAAACAGGTCTGAGAATATATAAAGCAAAAAACGGACATCAGTGTAAATCATTACTGACATAAACTGCAAGCATGGTGGAAGATTTAACACGGTTCTCTCAGTGACGGAAAATGCAGAAAAACATGCATTTATTGGGGGAAAAAAAAAGACGGAGAAATCAGAACCTGACTGTCATCTATAGAACTCTCACCCCATGATCCTAATAACATTCTTTTCAAGCCCATATAGAAGAGGTACAGAAACCGAACATACACCTTTCACCTGCACAATGGAAAAATGTGTGCCCACAGATAGGCTAAATAGAATGGAATACTTTTTTTAAAGACTTTATTTATTTGACAGAGAGAGTGAGATCACAAGTAGCCTACTTTGACAAGTAGGCAGAGAAGCAGGCAGAGAGAGAGAGAGGGAAGCAGGCTCCGCGCAGAGCAGAGAGCCCGATTCGGGACTCGATCCCAGGACCCCGAGATCATGACCTGAGCCAAAGGCAGAGGCTTAACCCACTGAGCCACCCAGCTGCCCCTAGAATGGAATAATCTGGCTCCTGACAAAGAGGTTTCGAGGGGACTATGGCTTCAATAAGCAAAGGAGTCCTGAGATGAGACGATGGTGGATTGTCCCTTGTGCCTCAGAGACTTAGGGACTATATGGAATTGCTGTTGGGCTGGACCTGAGATGGTGAGGATAAAAACAGAAAAGACAGTAGAGTGGGAAGAGTCCACACAGCATCCCCTCGCTTCTCCCTTCCCCTGGGAGGTGCATGATTGTACTTTGATTTGTGTGGAAGGGGGAAACAAACCCCTGCTCTCTGCCTAAAAATAAAGGGAGGCAGCAGGAATAACAGACTCTTCTGTGCAATTGGGCAGAATGACTTAGCTTTTCTATGGCCAAACGCTGCTTCCTGTTCCCCCCTGCCCCGCAGCTTCACATCCTAGGAATCCACATTAGGTTCTTGGTGACCACCTCTGCCGTTCCACCTTCACCAGCACTTACTGGGATGAAGGGGAGTGCAGATCCTGAAAATCTAGAGATCCTGATTCTGACAAGCCTCACTCTATGAGGAAAGTGTGCCTAGCGTCCCACCTCATTCCTGTCTCAATCTTCAGAGAGAATAAATGGGCCCTAAAAATTGGTCTTTGCTTTGACCTTCAACTTCAGTGGCCTGGGTCCATGTCTGTTGTACTCAGGGGATTTGACATGTGGATGCGTGGAGGACTCCAGCTAGGAATCCAAGAGCCTGAGTTGGAGCTAAAACTTGGGGTGGGGTGGGATGTGGTGGGGGGAGTGGGGGACACAACGCATGCCTCTCAGACAATCAGGAGTCCTGAGTACTACCCTGCGGCCAACTAAGAGGTTAACCAGAACCACCTCCCTGGCCCAAGCTAGTTGCAAGAATACACTAGTGGGCTTTCTGATCGGCTGTAGCCCTGACCTAATTCTGTGAAAGAATCTCAGACCCGTAGGTCTCTCCTTCATTTCTCCCCCAATCTGGCAACATTTAGTGCTGAGTAGAAAAAGCCACTTAATCAGCATTGCTCCTTGGCATGACAGCCAATCTGGTGTCCCACGTGGCTCATCCCGAGCCAGCCCTGCGGTGGACCCTTCGGCATCCCATGCTTGGGCTTCAACGACTTGTGTACTTTGAGTTTCGGGTGTCTGGGCACCTCTGCACTCCTGCATTCAACAGGCTGTTCACCCTTGGTATGAAACTGTATAACCTAAAGTCCTTCCTGGATTTTTACTAGCCCCACCTCAGGAAGTAAAGCTTGTTGATGTTTGCTCTAAGTGCCTCATTAATAAGTAACTCCCACCGTTTTTCCCCTTCCCCGTCTGGCAGAAGGCCATCCAGACTTACCCTCATACATCTCCAGGATGTGAACTGTGTCTCCAATCTGCAAGGAGAGCTCCACATCTTGAGAGGCGTTGTAGTTATAGATCGCTGGAAAGGAGAAATACACGGGGAAAATGGCGTCAGTGGTGGGTAAAACACAAGACACTGAGCAGCACATGTGGTGGCTCATGAATTACTTATTTAACAGACAACCGTCTGTCTCGTACTTCTGTGTGAATCACCCACTGCAAAGCAGGGGACATCCTCCTCAACCCCCACGACTGGCATGTTCCAGTCACTCTTCCACCCCACAAAAACTGGTTGGTTGCCCACAGCAAATTGTGTTAGAGACCAGTGGTGACGACAAAACACAGATGTGGTCCTCATCCCAGGGGTTCTCAATCATCTAGGAGGAGGATAGTCAATGTAAAATATTACAGAGACAACTACTTAATTTAAATTGTAGCAAGAGTTATGGAAGGAAGGAAAAAAAAAAAAACGGGCAAGGGGCACCTGGGTGGCTCAGTGGGTTAAGCATCTGCCTTTGGCTCAGGTCATGATCTCAGGTTCCTGGGATCGAGCCCCACAATGGGCTCCACACTCAGTGGGGAGTCTGCTCCAGGGTTCTCTCTCTCACTCTGCCCCTCCCCCTGCTCATGCTCTTGCTCACACTCACTCTCTCTAACATAAATAAATAAATCTTTAAAAAAGAGAAAGAAAGAAAGAAAGAAAGAAAGAAAGAAAGAAAGAAAGAAAGAAAGAAAGAAAGAAAGAAAGAAAGAAAGAAAAACAGGCTACAATGACAATATGCTGTGGGGTTCTTTAGGTCGGTCCCCTTGTTCATCAGACAACAGCCAGTCTACAACACCACTGAGGTTATGATCTCTAAGACACAGAATAAGCCATCTCCTCGCTTCCCTGACACAGTAACTGGGAGTCAAAAGGCCACTGTGGGTCTCATCTACCCGGGAGGAACAGACTGACATGGTGCACTGCAGACATGGCTGCCTTGTCCCAGTTCCAGGCATCCTGTGGACCTGGATGGCCTCAGCACCTCCTCATCAAGGTCACCTCAATCACCACATTCTTAGGACTGGCAGTGACTGGGCCAGATTATGAAAAATAAGCTTAGGGGCGCCTGGGTAGCTCAGTGGGTTAAAGCCTCTGCCTTCGGCTCGGGTCATGATCCCAGGGTCCTGGGATCAAGCCCCGCATCGGGCTCTCTGCTAAGCAGGGAGTCTGCTTCCCTTCCCCTCTCTCTGCCTGCCTCTCTGCCTACTTGTAATCTCTGTCAAATAAATAAATAAAACCTTAAAAAAAAAAGAAAAAGAAGCTTAGTCTTATAATTCAAAAAGACAACCCAATTTTATTTATCTAGTTATTTATTTATTTTTAAGGATATTACTTATTAATTTGATAGAGAGACAGAGAGAGAGAGAACACAAGCAGGGGTAGTGGGAGAGGGAGAAGTAGGCTTCCTACTGAGCAGGGAGCCCAATTCTGGGTTCGATCCCAGGACCCTGGGATCATGACCTGAGCCAAAGGCAGACACTTAATGACTGAGCCACCCAGGCACCCCAACAACCCAATCTTAAGATGGGTAAGAGTTCTGCAGAGACATTTTACCAAGAATCGTAAGTTGTGGATAAGACACATGAAAGATACTCATCATCATTAGTCATCAGGGAAATGCAAATTAAAACCACAATGAGGTAACACTTCACGCCCACTAGAATGGCTATAGTTTCAAAAAGGCAGACAACCAGTAAGAATGTGGAGACTGGAACCCTCAGACATCGTGAGCAGGAATGTAAAATGGCCCGGCCTCTTCAAAAAACAGGTGAATGAGTACTTAGAAAGCTAAACATAAATTCCCACAGTGGCCCAGCAATGACATTCCCAGTTATCTACGAAGAGAAATGAAAACTCGTCTATGCAGCAACTTTATGTGAATGCTCACAGCCGCTGAGGTAGGCAGAAACACAGTCCCCTAGAAGACAGCCACATCAAATTTCTGGAAACTGCGAATGCTACCGTGTGTGGCCAAACATTTGAGTATGTGAAGGATCTTAAGAGGAAGACCTTTTTCTGGCTTACCAGGGTGGGCCCTGAAGGCAAGCACATGTATCCTGGTGAGAGAGGGTCAGTGGGAGTTTGGGGTGATGCACAGAATAGAAGGCAACGTGGAGATGGAGGAAAGGGCTGCGTCAGGGTCTGGCATTACCACCAGAGGAGGCAGCAAGGAATGGAATCTCCCCCCAGCCTCTAAAAGGAGCACGGGCCAGCAACACCTTCCTCTTAGACTTTGGGTCTTCAGACCGTGAAAGCATACACTTCTGTTGTTTTTAAGCCACCGACTTTGCTGGAATTTGTCACAACAGTCAAAGGAAACAAATATAGCCAACACTTGTATTTGCAATAGCCCAAAAGTGGAAACAATTCATCAACTGACGAACAAACAGATATGTGAACTAGGGTATATCTGTACGATGGAACACCACTCAACAACAGAAAGCAATGACATACGGACGCGTGCTACAACACAGGGGAACTTCGAAGGCATTATGCTAAATGACGGCCCTATGCAAAATGCCTATTTTAGGCTTCCATTTACTTGCAATGTCCAGAACAGGCAAATCTATCAGACACGGTCCCGCCAATTACAGGTTGCCTGGGCAGGGGAGAGGAGGGAAGAGCGAATGAACACAGCAGGCATGAGGGAGGTCTTCGGGAAGGTGGAAACATCCTCAAACTGGATTGAGGTGTGGTTACACAACTCTGTGAATTTACTAACATCCACTGAACTATATATTTGAAAGGGTGGATTTTATAGTACATAAATAGTGTTCAATAAAGCTGTTTCTTTTTTTAAAAAGTAGGTCTAGTTGTTACCCTCACTCTCTTAATTAGGGATTTGCATTCTTTCGGGAAGAAAGAACCACCTCAGATTCACTTCTAGCCATTCTCCTGATGATTCAAGAAAACAAGACGTTCCCCATCTCTGCAGCTCTAACGAGCACGTGAGGGTCGTCATTTAACCCATCTGCCAGATCCCACAAGGGTCACTAAAAAATGGAGAAAAGGTATGCCCGCACTTTGAACTGTGGGTACTCACTGCTCTTTCTGGAACTTGCAATGCGCCCTCTGCCTGCCACCTGACCACAGGCTTTTCCTTACCTCACAGTCTATCCGTGAATGGAAGGAGCACACCTCCAGCACATCTTTTATCAAGTGGCCTCTCTTTTTGGAGAGACCCACCCAAAGAGTGTTCTTCTGTAGTCCTGGCACAGAAGCCTGGACAAATTATTCTGAAATTAATTTACTGTTGAGCTCTTAGACTAGACTGAATTCAGAACAAGGTTGGGCTAATGAAGTGGGTTCGGAGAAACTACCTCTTCATGGGCCACGGCTGCTATTCCATGGAAGTTCTCCTTCATCTGAGAGTCAGGTCACTCAATGGTTTTGCCCACGGAAGTGTATGTCTGGTTTTCCATAGAAAACGTACATCTCATAGCCTTGACTCCCCCTAGTCCCCATTCAGACCCCCATGGAACCTGTCTGTCCCTTCCAGAGGCCCTGCTCACAGATGGAAAGAGGAAGTAATGAGGTTGCTGTGTCACAACATGTTGTGTAATGACCAAGGTCTATCTCTTCCTCATTCTTGTCATCAGGAAAGTAGGCAGACACTCTCACAGGCAGCACCTAGCACAAACACCTACCAAGGACTGTTGTAAACACACACACACGCCATAAACCATAACTCCTAGATTCCTAAAGCCTCCAAAATTATCCTGGCCTTAATTATCCCCCTTAGCCTCCATCATTGGCCAAATTCTGCCCTCTGCTCCAGTCAAGACTCTAACAGTGTCCCCTAAATTCCGTGCTCAACCCACGGTTTATCCCGAGTTGGAACAACGGCTCATCTTCTGCTACATAACCACCTGAAGCTCACATTCACAATTCCATTCGACAAGCAACTAGTGACTCCCTATCACCCTGCATGAATCTGTTTCTTCTGACATCTGACATCTTCTCCTTCCAACACAGTTTGGGTTGTTAATCTAAGATAATCTTGGTTCTCATCTGCCCCCAATCAGAAGGTAAACTCCTCATACATGTGGCTCTGGCTGCAAACTATTTATGTGTCTTTCACATTGCCAGGCATTGGATTAGACCCAAAGAACATGCTCAAGACACAATGATGACTTTTACAGAACCTACCAATCGATTCAGTCCTTCACCGCTTCTTCCCCAAACCTTCAGACACTTCTGTCTTCCAGAGAAGCAACAGCTGTGGTCCCCCAGCCCTCATGAAAGAGATATCAAAATCACTTCTCCCACCACTTTTTGTTTATTACACAAGAGAGAATCTGCTTTTCCAACCCAAGCTTTCAGAGGGATTCCCATGGGAGGCACAACCCTTAAATGGCTTTCACTGGTGTAAAGTCATCAGGTAGAGGACATTCACGTCTTCAGGCATGAAGTACCAACAAGGGGCGCCTGGGTGGCTCAGTGGGTTAAGCCTCTGCCTTCAGCTCAGGTCATGATCCCAGGGTCCTGGGATCGAGCCCCACATCGGGCTCCCTTCACAGCAGGGAGCCTGCCTCCCCTCACCTCTCTCTCTGCCTGCCTCTCTGTGTACTTGTGATCTCTGTCAAATAAATAAATAAAATCTTAAAAAAAAAAAAAGTACCAACAAGATTTCCAATCATTCAGAGTTGTCATTTTTTCATTCCAACGATGCACTTTGAACAATGCCCTCCTCTCCCACTCCCAGTACCCCTCGTTTCCATTGCATTTTCTGTTTTCCCTTATGTATGTAATACAGTAACTCTAAGAAGTGTGTGCCACACACCGCAGTATTTAATAAGGAAACAGATTCAGAAGGGGTAAACACCTTGCCCCAAGTAATTCAGCTTTATAAGCAGCAAGGCTCTTCCTAATGCTGGTGATGATGCCTTCATCGTATTTTATAAGGCTGCTCCCGAATGGTGAAGAACAGCCTGGAAACAAAGAGAGGAGCCTCAGAGATTCTCAGTATGATGTCTGCCTTAGATTTCTCTCATAAAACGGAAATCCGACTTCCAAACACAAGCTTTATTATACGAAGCAGTGACTGGTAATCACGTTGTCCACTAGTCTGGAGCTATTTGGAGAACAGGCATACAACTAGCTCTCAGTGGACGGTGCTTTCTTCCTGGAATGTGAGTAATTATTGCAGAGAAAGACAGATAAAGGGAAAATAAGGGAAACACTGAGGGTTAAACAAAACACTATTGAAGACTCAACTATACCACTTACAAACACATGACCTTGAACGAGTTCAAGCCTCGGTTCCCCATCTGTAAACTAGGCACCAGATCAGATGACTCTAAGGGTCCCTGTGTCTCCAACAGCCTCTGATTCATGAGGTGATGAAAAGAAGCAGGAGAAACAAGTTGTGCTGTTTTGAACTAGCAGGCCCACCACAATCTCTTGTTTTGTCTGAGGAAATTAAACAAGAACAGGGAGTTGCTGAATATAAATTGCCTTGTTGGCTGCAATGTGTAAGGTTGGGAAAGACGAATTGCTGGAATTTTTCCCCAAACAGCTTACTGTTTATATCATGAAAGTGTAATTTTGCAGAGCTAAGTAGACAAGACAGTATGTCTACAAATCTAAAATAGTTTGCATTTTACCAAATCTTTGATTTGGCCTTTTCTTTTAAACCAGGCTTCTATGAGAGAGGTAAAAAGAAGGTTAGGGTCTTAAGATCATGCAGTAAGAAAACAAAAGAATACACTAACAGGCCCCAAAACAAGGATCAGTTTCTAGAGTGAAAAGTCTATGCATTACTAGCATTTAATCTTTCTAATAAATTAGGTTCTTTCATGAGTCCTCAAATTACACCGCCCTGAAGAATAAGTCAGACACGACATTTCCTATTAGTCATTTGGTAGACTCCACAAAAGAAAGATCCAGCAAACACAGACCAATGTCCCAATTTGAATTGTTCACTATTCTGAATATTAAAAATTGGCCAAACTTCATCTTTTTCAGTATTATCTTGATCTACCTACTTTCAACCATTAGAACTACAAAAACAAAAAAGATTCCACCTTTGATCTTTGCTCCAGACTTAATGCAGTATGTCCCCAAGGGCCAAATGGACTTTTCTTTCTTTTGCTCTTTAATTCCAGTCTACTCTAAGATCAGAGAATCAGATTCAACAGCAGGTCTGACACCAAGAAGTGCAAATCTATGGCTCTACACTGATCATTCTATTTAGGTTCCAAACTCATCTTTTTAGGATGAGATGACCATGCTGTCATCTCTCTACTCAGAAACATCCCAGCCAGGGACCACCGAGTAAGGACAGCAGGTTACATTTCTCCCCCATAGTACTCCAAGGACCAGGCTCTTATGGGATCCTTAACTTCATTCTTTAGACTACTGAGGAGATGAGTGGATTTATCACCCAATTCATTGGTAATTCTTTAAGAAATCTGTTTTAAGGATTGTATCTCTTTGTAGACAGAACTGATAAATACCCTTAACTGAAGAGATATTTCACAGGTATTTCCACTATAGTTTAGGGACTATCTCACTGTTACCAAGTGATTACTAGACACCACCTCATTTAAACTCATATGAAATTAAATTTACATGGAATGTCTAAAGAAGAAAAGCTGAAAAAAGGCAAGTCACAATTATAGGGGAAAACTTTATATTCTACAAACATGTGGAGCTTTCTCCCACAGCTTCCTCACCTAAAAAGTAGAGGCAACAGTACATTCTTCATAAGGTTTTGTGAAGCCCAAAGAGGAGAAGGTATGCAGAATCCCTAGGACCATGTGGACACTGAGAAAATGGCAGTCATCTTCCCTTTCTCACCCAGTCCAGCTCCCCCACTTCGAGAATGGTGGCACCCATGTCCTCAAAGATGGACACTTGCCCCCTGACCAATAAGCCAGTGGCAGTCATGCAATGAAGTCTGGAAATCAGGAAGGCGTGCAGAGAAGCAGAACAAGCTAGCCCAGCAGTCCTTCCAGGGTAAAGGTCGCTGGGCAATTCAGTGCAGGTGTCCCTAAGGACAGCAAAACCACTTTACGACAGGCAGCTGAGAACAGAGTTCCCCTAAGAAGCAGCATGAGAGTGAGGGAATATTTAAATATTTTAACCATTTTCTTACCATACCTTCTAGTATTTCTATAGTAATTCAACTGAGGCACCAGGGTTTTATTCAGAATACCAAAGATGCTTCAATCACGTACTCACTATAGTACTCTCAATCTGGGAACAACATTAAAACACATTCCAATATTACTCATACCTTCAGTTCTTTTTTCTTTTTTAAGATTTATTTATTTATTTGACAGACAGAGATCACAAGTAGGCAGAGAGGCAGACAGAGAGAGAGGAGGAAGCAGGCTCCCCGCTGAGCAGAGAGCCTGATTCGGGACTCGATCCCAGGACCCTGAGATCATGACCTGAGCCGAAGGCAGAGGCTTTAACCCACTGAGCCACCCAGGCGCCCCTCATGCCTTCAGTTCTATTAGCTTCTATTCGTTTCCACTGATCTCTTTATTGTTAAGAAAAGTAAAAGAGAAAAAAATCTGAGGGCAATTAAGGCAGGGTTTTAATGATGAAGTAAAAACAAAACAAAACACAAACCTGGCCTACTACTAAGCCTAGAACACCTTCCCCCAACAAAATAAGGTATGAATCAGGTTCTTCTTGGTATGCATTCCTACTAAATACAAACTAAACAGAACTGAGATAAAAAATGATCAGATCTAAGATTGCGTCCAGTTTACTGCATCTAATTTATGGACACAAATCACAGCTGAGGAATAGAGAACCTGAAGATAAAAGCCACGGCGTACTGCAGAATCTAGAACAACCGCCCTGAAACGACAGGCAAAAAGGTCAGTGAGTATTTTCTTCACACATACATGAATTAGAGACAAAACACAGTTCACTGAGAAGAAGAAACGATCCCCAACCAGGCTGTGAAACTCATCACTTTGAAAACATCAATCTGAAAATGAGAATACAAGAGCAGCGGGTTGGGACCTGGGCTTACATCTCAGCAGGGCGTGTCCCAGGACAAGCTTCACTGGTCGCCTTCCCACCACAGACCACATCCAGGAGGGTCTGAGAACTGAACCCTGGCGCCTTCCATCTTATATCCACCACAGTCACATCTTGCCGCCAGCACAGTGAGAAGACAGAATGTGTGTGTATGTGGCCAGGAGGGAAGGGGAATGAGAAGAGCAAACAGCTGGGAAGAAGCTGAAGAAATTTGGGAAACCATTTGGTCAAATCTCCTTGTTTCATACATGAGAAATTGTAAGCCATGCACGTGTGTGTGTGTGTGTATGTGTGTGTGTGTGTAGCTGGAAAGTGACATGAAGGTGAAACCTACTTACAGTCAGGCCACTGAAGATCCTTCCCACAGCTTGGCCAGGAAAACTACCACCCTGGACTCTCACACAGTCATTTAATCTTCAGGCTTCAATGTCCTCATCAATAAAATGACATTTGTGAACTGGTATTTTACCTGCCTCTTGGGTTGTTATAAGAATAAAATGAGGGGCGTCTGGGTGGTTTAGTCCAGTAAGCCTCCAACTCTAGATTTCGGCTCAGGTCCTGATCTCAGGGTCATAAGATTGAGCCCTGTACTGGGCTCCATGCTCAGCGTGGAGTCTGCTTAAGCTTCTCTCTTTCCAGGGTGCCTGGGTGGCTCAGTCGGTTAAGCATCTGCCTTTGAGAGGGTCCTGGCATTGAACCCCGCATCTGGGTCCCTGCTCAGCAGGGAGCCTGCTTCTCCCTCTCCTCCTCACTTGTGCTCTCTCTCGCTATCTCTGTCACTATCTGTCTCTCTCTTTCTCAAATAAATAAATACTTAAAAAAAAAAAAAAGATTCTTTCCCTCTCTCTATGCCCTGCCCTTGCTTGTGCACACACACTCTCTAAAATAGATAGAATAAAAAATAATATACTGAAAAGAAATATAAAAGTGAGTAATTTTTAGTGATGTCTTTAGAACCAAAATATTTCAGCACAGAAGACACAAATTAAAAAAAGATAAATAAATCTGGGCTAATGTATGTGAATTAGAAATATTATGAATTGGGAATTACTTTCCTAAAAACATACATATTTTATGTATGTTTTTCACTTCTACTGTGGCTATACTGGACTAGAGAACGTATCAGAGATTAAATGAACTCTCTCGTCTTGAAGATCTAAAAAATGGGCAAAATATGACGAATGATTTTCAGGCACCAAACACCATGCAGTGCAGGGGAGGAATGCCCGAGAGGATGGAAACAGATGAGTTAAGTCTACAACTGCCTCTGGTTACTTCTTGAAAAGAATCTCCAGTCAAAACTAGAGGGAGGAGAAACACAAACAGCACCTGGTAGTCAACCTAAGATGAGGAAACAGAGTCGAAAATTCCAGGAGGTCCAAGTGGCCAAGATAGGCAGGACAAAGAACCAGAGAGGAGTTTCCTCCCAAGTCTACAGCTGCGTACTGCTCAGTCCATGCATGCAAAGAAAACACCCAAGGCCAAGGAAAAGAACCACTAGAAAGGAACAGAAAGAGCAATTTCCACACCTCACACAGGGCTGGGGACAGTTCATGCTTTCTACAACCAGCATGGAGATGCCTTGTGTGATGTGGCTACTGCTCTGAGTACGGGAAGAGTAGAGCCTCGGCTGTGCAACCCAGCTGGCCCACAGGTACAGGCTGTGCTGGTCCTGCCTGACCAAGATCAAATGCAAACTTGGAGAGAATAGGTGTCCTCATAACTTAACTGCATCCCAGAACAAGATCCAAACTCCCAACAAAATAAGATTTACAATGTCCAACCTCTAGTTCAAGATTTAGCAGGCATGCAAAGAAGGATGAAAATATCACCTAAAGTCAGGAAAAAAATGAATCAGTAGAAAAAGACCTAGAAATAACAAAGATCAAGCAATAAAACTCGACTCAGGTAACTAAAGGAGTCAAATCATACAAAGTGTATTCTTTGACTATAATGGAATTAAACTAAAAATCAGTAATAGACATTTTAAAAATCCCAAAGTATTTGAAACTGAGCAACATACTGCTTACCAGCCCAAGGACCATTCAAAAATCAATGTAACCTACCACATTAAGAAGAAAAAAAATATGATCATCTGTACAGGTGCAGAAAGGCATTTGATAAAATCTGATATCCCTGCACGGTTTAAAAAGAAAAAACTGTCAGCAAATTAGAAATCTCTTCATCTGATATAAAGCATACATGATACACCTACAGCTAACATCATATCAAACTGTCAAATATTAATTGTGCTTCCCTAATACTGGAACAAGGTGAGGACATTGGACATCTTCTCTCATCATTTCTATTCCACATTTTAATGGTGGTTCTAGCTAGTATAATAAGGCAAGAAAAAGAAATAAAAAGTTTACTAATTGGAAAGGATGACATAGAAAATAACATGATCATCTACACAGAAAATCTTAAGACATTTACAAAAGAGTTACCAGAACAACAAATGACTTTAGGTGGTGTCAGGACCCAATTTTTGTCAATATACAGAAATCCTTTGTATTGTTGTATACTATGACCAAGAAACTAAAACTGGGTTATGATGTAATGTGCATTTCTTCCCACAGATTCTCAGGGAAATAGCTTGAAAACCAGTGCTCCAGAGAAACTCTTACACAAACGTACCAAGAAATAGGTACAAGAATGTTCACAGAAGCAGTGTTTTTTTATAGCAGCAAAAACTGGAACGATTCAATGTCCACTGAAAGGAAAATGGAGAATTATGATATGTTCAGACAGACAGTACAGCAAAGAAAATGAATGCATGCAAATCTGCACACATACCGTGAGCAAAATGTTGAGCAAATAAAAAAGAATCACTGGAGAAATATACACAAGATGACGCTTTTAGAGAAAATTCAAAATCTTACAAAACTAAATGATTTAGGCTTTTAAAATATGCATGTGTATATGGTAAAACCATAGGGGGAAAACTGGAAATAAAACACACAAATTTCAGAATATTTTTATATCCAAGCTAGGACTGGAGTGAGGGACTACTGAGGGGGAAGCATGGATATGTGGCTAATATTCAGAGAATCTTTTTTTGCAATTCATTGGATGGTGAAATACAGGAGAGTTTATTACTGTTTCTCTTTATACTCTTCACAAGTGATGCAACTATTCTTTTATGTATTCAGTATTTAATTCAAACAAAGAAGATCAACTAGACAGATAGATCTACACCTACATATATAGGGGGCGTATTCATAATGACAAAAAAAAACCCTCTTTTTTAAAAAAAGATTTTATTTATTTATTTGACAGAGAGAGAGAGATCACAAGTAAGCAGAGAGACAGGCAGAGAGAAAGAGGGGGGAAGCAGGCTCCCCGCTGAGCAGAGAGTCCGACAGGGAGCTCTATCCCAGGACCCTGAGATCATGACTGAGCCACCCAGGCGCCCCCAAAAATACCTCTTTTACATTACTCATTACAGGGTAACATATACCTTCATAAATATCATTCCAGTGGTTCACAAGTGTTGGCGTGCAGCAAAGTCACCTGGAGGGATTGTTAAAACACAGATTGCTGGGCCTTACATAGATCTAGAGTTTCTGATTCAGCAGGTCAGGCTTGAGAATTTGCATTTGCACATGTTCCCTAGGTCGCACTGAGGCTGCTGGTTCAGGCCAACACTTCAGCACCTCCCCCCTCTCTTTTTCTCATTCTCTAAAATAAATAAATAAATTCTTTTTTAAAAAGACCCAATTATTTGGAGTAAATTCAACGCAAAGATACAAAAAATCTTTCCATCTTGTTTCTTCCTGCAGTATGAAGAAAGGTGATTACATTATGTCTCTGATTTAATTTTAGAACAAAAGAAAAATATAAATTTTGGGTTGTATTTCACTATAATCATTTTACATTTTAAAAAATTCACCCAACTTCCACTTTCTTTTCACATACATTTGAGCATAATCAGAAGTAGAATAGATAAGTTTTTCCAATTCAACATGCCTTTCAAGTTATTGCCAAAGCATTAAAATTTTAGGCATGCATATTCATAAAAAAATATATTGCTCATAAAATATAACAACCTAAGCTACCTTACAATGCAATCTAAATGTTAATAGCAAAATAATATTTTTCCAACCAGAAATCTAGGCTTCTTCGTTTGACATTTAAAAATACAAATCACTCTAAAGCTAGTGGAAAAGGGTATTTCCTGGTCTTCCATATTAGCAAGTTATAACTTATTTCAAAATAATAAATTGGGCTAGTATTTGCATCTGCTTCAACGCAAAGTGTTACAGTTCTAACTTCTGCTTCTATGCTGTGAACCGCAGAGGACAAAAATCATGTACCATCAAAAGGCAACACATTTTATGAGGAGCTGCACATATGACAATCACACCCACTTCACTCCCGACTCACATCCCCAACCTACTGCCTGCCTCATTGGAAATTTTTTATGATATCACAGCATACTATAGGTAAGAAGAAAAAACAAAGACCAGTCTATTTCAGTTAGATGACTAGAGACTTTATTCTCTGAGTCATTCAGGCTTGATACCTGCAGAGCATCTTAGACCTGATGCTCCCCATCTCCAGTCCTCCCGTGTTTGTCTTTGTTCATCATCTAGAACTCAGGTTACTACCCTCAGGTCTTTGCTGATTGCCCTGCTCTCAGTTGCTCCTCAGGTATGAAACAGGACAATCAATGACAACTACATCCCAGGACTGTTGTGGAGATTAAATAGTATTCCTACAATACTTGCATAGGAAGAACTAGCTATTACTGGCCCTACAACACTATTCTGCATAATCATGCTACTCTAACACTTTTCTAACAAGACACTCAAAAATCTTCCCATAGTTCTCTATTTTCTACTGATGCATATGATTTAAGAATTTTCAAAGCTCATCCCTTCCTGAGTCTTCTTTGGTAACCCTCTTTGCTTGAACAGCCCTCTCTACTTTCTTCCATTCCACCTCATCCTAGCCATAAAGTAAACTTACAAAAGCTCAACTACAAACTCTCTGGGATTATCCCCACCTTTGATGGTGTTACCAATTGAGGGATTGCAATGCTCCAACTATTCCACAGTCTAGAGTTTGCCGTGTGGTTTGACCTGCCCAGGTCCCTCCTGGGTCTCTGTAAAAAGAGGAGACTCGCATCAGGCATGGCCCCATGTCCCCACGGGTTTCTTGACACCTGTCTTCTTGAAGAGGTGACAAAAGAGGCCCCGTATAGATGTGTCTCTACTTATCTAAATTACAACAGCTTCGTCACCTCATTGAATCTCCTCAAAAGAGAACTAAGAGGGGCACCTGGGTGGCTCAGTGGGTTAAAGCCTCTGCCTTTGGCTCAGGTCATGATCCTAGAGTCCTGGGACTGAGCCCTACATCAGGCTCTCTGCTCAACTAGGAGTCTGCTTCTCTTCCTCTCTCTCTGGCTGCCTCTCTGCCTACCTGTGAGCTCTGTCTGCCAAATAAATAAATATTTTTAAAAAGAGAGAGAGAACTAAGAGTGTTCAGGATAGCATCCTTTAGTCAAGCCCCGTCTGTACACCACTGTACACAGTCTTTGTTTTTTTTTTCCTCCTTACCCACACTATGCTGTGATACTGTCAAAAAGTTCCTCTGGGGCCGGGGGGTGGGTTGGGAACGTAAGTGTGGAGTGACGTGTGTGTGAATATGTGGTATGTGAAATGTGCCAAGTATAGGGGATATGGATGGCATCGCTCCCTTAACAAATAGGGCTGATTCCAGGTTTTCTCTATCTTGGTAGTTCTTTGGACCTTTCAAGAAATTTCAAAAAGAGTAAAGTTGGTCATCTAAGCTTACAGACATTTTTCCCCTTTCAATTCTCTGTCGTTTAATGAGAGTTTAACAATATTTTTTGTTATAAACATTTGAATCTATTTGTCATCTTAAGCTTTCTATTTCCTGTAAAATATTCTTGTTTGTTTTGTTTTGTTTATCTCTTGCTCTGTGGATTCTGGTTTCCTTTTTCCCCTTCTGGTTATAAGAGAGGCTTTATCTGTATTTGTCAAAAGCTGGAAACAACCCAAATGTCCTTCAATAAGAGAATAAGTAAACAAGGTGTGGTACATCTAGACACTGGAATTCTACTCAGCAATTAAAAGGAACAACCACTGACACAATATGAATTAATCCAAAATGCATTATATTAAGTGAAAGAAGCTATACTCAACAGAAGACATTTACACTGTCTGATTCCATTTACACAGTATTCTGGAAAAGACAAAACTACAGATGAGTAAGACAGGCCAGTCAGTACTGGCTAAAGAGATGGAAGCTTCGTCACCTCATTGAATCTCCTCAAAAGAGAAAGGTCCTCTGGTCAGAAAGGAGCACAGGAAAAGTTGGTGGGTAATAGAAGTATTTTACATTTTTATTGGGGTGGTAGCTGCACAAATGAATTAATTTGTAAAAATTCACAGACCTATGTGGTTTAAAAAAAAAGTGAATTTTACTGTATGCAAATTATACCTTGCTTTTTAAAAATTTTAATTGAAAAGCACAGTAAGTTTATTTGACTGATTCCTTTGCCACTTCAAAAAAATCTTGAATTTATCTTAATTATCAGTATCTTTAACTAGACATTAATCAACTGATGTAAGAAAAACACTTCTATATCCTCAGATCTACACTACTTCTGTTTTTCTTCTCATAAATTGGCAGCTTTATTACATAATATTATAGGTAACTCATTATTTTTTATCTGTTTTTAGAAAAAGTGCTGTTCCATGCTCTTTTGCACCTATATTTAAACTAATTAGTTGCTTGTGTGTAGTCTTGTCTAATTGGTTTCTGGTTTACTACTGATTTCCTACTAACCTTTTTATAGCATTACTTCCTGATTTTTGCATTGTTCAGGTTGATCTTTAGGTTGCCTAGAGTAAATCTCTATTGTTTGAATGCTTGTATCCATCCCTCACCTCTCAAATTCATATGTTGAAATCCTGACCCTCAAAGGTGATGGTATTAGCAGGCAGTGACTTTGAAAGTGATTAGGTCTTGAGGGTGAAGCCCTTATAAAGAGGATTACTACCTTGTAAATGAGATCCCACAGAGCTCCCTAGCCAGTTCCACTATGTGAGGCCAGGAGAAGTCTATGACCAGGAAGAAGGACCTCATCTGATCATGCTGGTGCCCTATCTTAGACTTCCGGCCTCCAGAACTGTGAGCAATAAATATCTGCTATTTATAAGGTACCCAGTGTGTGGTATTTCATTACAGCTGCCCAAATGGACTAAGACAATCAATCCCCTAATAATTCATTTAATCTGAGCATATATGTAGGACTCTTCCTTGTCTCTTGTACCTGTGAATTATTGTTGCCTTAAAGTTCAACTGAGTTTAGAATTCTTGAGTCAAACAACCTTTTTTTCAAAAGATTCAAGTACACAAAGAAGACCCAAGTAAACAGAAACATAGCAAGTTCCTGTAAGAAAGGTAATAATATTAGATCTCAAGATCTCAATGCTCTAAACACAAGGTATACTAAATTAAATTCCAATTAAAACCCCAATGGAATCTTAATGATTTTAATACATAAATGATAATGAAATTCATCTAGAAAAAAGTATGAAAAAATTAAAGATATTCTGGAAAATGAAGAATTAACAAAAAGGAAACTTGCCCCCAATACTTTTTTTAAAAAAGCTATAATGATGAAACTAAGGTGGTTACTTAGAATAGACAGATCAGTTAGCAAAATTCTTGAAATCCAGAAATAGACAGAAATATGGGAAAGTGATAAATGATAAAATTTGCAATTTAGATAGGGTAGAAATTATTTAATAAATGTTACCAAAATAAGCACCTTCCTAGGTAGAGAAAAAATAAGTTTGATGTGCACTCATACCATATATGAAAACAAATTTTAAATGGCTAAGGGACTTAATAAAATAAAAAATCATAAAATTACTAAAAGAAAAATACAGGGCAATGTATTTATAACTCTGGAAAAAGGAAAGTCTTTCTTAGTTGATAGCCAGGTCAGATAGCAAAAAATACTGCAGATTTGGTCAGAAAAAAAGGTTAAGCTCCCACAGACCATAATGACATGAAAAATAAATCACAAACAGGGAAAAAATTACAATATGCTGGTATGATCATATCAATAAAAGCAGAAAAAGCATTGATAAAACATTTGTGGTACTGTGATTTATAGTAAGAAATATATATATTTGTTCTTTATTCTGTTCATGACACAGAGCACCTAAAACTTTGGAATTTCTTGGGTGATAAGATATTAGAAGCATCTTTCATTCAATTACTGGCCTGTTTTATAACCATATTATTTTTTAAAGATTCTATTTATTTATTTGACAGAGAGGGAGAGATCACAAGCAGGCAGAGAAGCAGGCAGACAGAGAGGGGAAACAGGCTCCCTGCCGAACAGAGAGCCCGATGCGGGGCTCGATCTCAGGACCCTGAGATCATGACCTGAGCTGAAGGCAGAGGTTTAACCCATTGAGTCACCCAGGCACCCCTCAATTACTGGTTTGACCTTGACTTCTAACACAGTGCTCCTGAAACCCTCACAATTTCCTGGGTGATAGAAGTGCCGTTTGTTCCATTGAGGTAACTCTGGATGGGCTCCTGGATAAGGGCTGGTCACTGGAAGACAAGTCATGATTAGAAGCTTGGAATTTTCAGTCCCAACTTCCCCATTCTCTTGAGAAGGGAGAAGGGCTAAAAATGGAATTAATCACAGATGAAGGCCGCTCGATAAGTCCTCCATAAAATTCCCAAAGAACTGAGTTTAGAGAGCTTCCAGGTTGGTGAACATGTGAACACACCCCTCCCTACATACCTTGCTTTATACATCTCTTCGATCTGGCTGTACCTGAGTTACATCACTTTATAATAAATTGGTAATGCAATAAGTAACATGTTTCACTGAGTTCTATGAGCCACTCTAACAAATTAAACCCAAAGAAGAGGTCACAGGAACTTCTAGTTTATATCCAGTCAGTCAGAAGGACAGGTAACAATCCGGACTTGCAAAGGACATTCTAAGTTGGAAGGGGTCACTGGAATATCGAATTTGTAGCCGGACTGTAAGAAACACAAGTAAGAGCTTGAAACTGGTGCCTGAAGGTTTGGGGAGAAGTTTTGTAGGACTGAGCCCTTAACCTGTAGAATCTGACACTATCTCCAGGAAGATAGTATCAGAATGAGTTGAATTGAAAGACACCCAACTGGTCTCCAAAGCACTGGTTGTTGGTCCCCTACATACAGACACATACACACTCACATTGAAATTGGCACCAGAATCAACTGATCGTTCATGACAATACTCTCAGTCATCTAAGAATAGACAGGATTTCCTCAACTTGTTAAGAAATAGCTACAAAAACCCTAAGTTAGCATTATACTTAATGGTAGGAAACTAGAAGCTTCCCCATTAAGATCATGAACAAGTCATGGATGTTCCTTCTCACCACTTCCTTTCAACATTAGACTGGGAGTCCTACATAACGTAGTAAGATAAGGACATAAATGGTATATAAATTGGGAAGAAAGAAATAAAACTGTCTTTGTAAATGATATTTGCAGACATGTTCATTTCCACAGAATATATTAAAGAAAAAAAATGAGATTAATATACAAAATTCGATCACTTTCCTATATAGTAGGAACCAACAAATGGAACTTGAAATTTAAAACAATATCATTTACATTAGCACCCCCAAAAATGAAATATTAAGTGTAAATCTAATAAATTATGTATAAGATTTATAAGAGGAAAACCATAAAGTTCTGACAAATGGAATAGAAGAACTAAATAAATGGAAAGATATTCCATGTTCATGGATAGAAACTCGGTAATTTCAAGTTGTCAGTTCAACTTGATTCATCTAAGTCAATGCAATCCCAATCAAAATCCCAGCAAGTTATTTTGTGTATATTGACAAACCGATTCTACAGATTAATATGGAGAGGCAAAAGGCCCAGAATAGCCAAAACAATACTGAAGGAAAAGAACATAGTTGGAAGACTAATACTACCCAGCTTCAAAACTTACTATAAAGCTACAGTCATCAAGACAGTGTGGTACTAACAAAATAATACACTGATGGACAGAACAGAATAAAGCCCAGAAACAGACACACACAAATATATCTTTGCCAAAATACATCTTTATCTCTGACAAAGGTACAAAGGCAATACAATGGAAAAAAGATAGTCTTTTTAACAAACGGTGCTAGAACTAGACAACCACATGCACACAAAAAAATTAATTAAAAGAAGAATTTAGGGGCGCCTGGGTGGCTCAGTGGATTAAGGCCTCTGCCTTCAGCTCGGGTCATGATCCCGGGGTCCTGGGATTGAGCCCCACATCGGGCTCTCTGCTCAGAGGGGAGCCTGCTTCCTCCTCTCTCTCTGCCTGCCTCTCTGCCTACTTGTGATCTCTCTCTGTCAAATAGATAAATAAAATCTTAAAAAAAAATTAAAACTTCTACTCTGTACAAGACACTCTCAAGAGAATGAGAAGGTAAGTCACAGACTGGGAGAATCAATGGGTAAAGACATAACTGATAAAAAGACTTATATCTCAAACATACAAAGAACCCAAAACTCAACAATAAGAAAAATAAACAACCCAATTAAAAAAGGGGTCAAAGGGACGCCTGGGTGGCTCAATTGGTTGGACGACTGCCTTCGGCTCAGGTCATGATCCCGGAGACCCGGGATCGAGTCCCGGCATTGGGCTCCCGGCTCCACGGGGAGTCTGCTTTTCCCTCTGACCTTCTCCTCGCTCATGCTCTCTCACTGCCTCTCTCTCAAATAAATAAATAAAATCTTTAAAAAAAAAAAAAAGGGGGGGTCAAAGATTTTCACAGACATCTCACCAAAAACAGATATTTGTCATATATAATTGACAAATGAGCATACGAAAAGATACTCATCATATGTCATTAGGGAACTGCAAACTAAAACAACAATGAGATTCCACCACAGACCTATTAGAGTAACCAGAATCCAACCATGACAGCACCAAATGTTGGTGAGAATGTGAAACAAAAGGAACTTTCTTCCGTAGGAAATTCCTGATGGGAATGCAAAATGGTACAGCCAGTTTGGAAGAGAATTTAGCAATCTGTTTAAAAATTAAAATTATCCTATGATCTAGCAATCGCACTCTTTGGTAGTTATTCGAATGAACTGAAAACTTATGTCCACACAAAAATATATACCAGGATGTGTACAGAAACTTTACTCATAATTGCCAAAACTTGGAAGCAACCAAGATGTCCTTCAGTAGGTGAATGGATGAATAAACTGGGACATTAAGACAACAGAATATTATTCAGTGCTAAACAGAAATGAGCTATCAATCCACAGAAAGCCATGGAGGGACCTCAAATGCATATTGCTAAGTGAAAGAAGCCAATCTGAATAAGCTACTTACTGTATGATTCCAACTATATGACATTCCAGAAAAGGCAAAACTACGAGGCTGTAAAAAAAGCAGTCTTTGCTGGGGGTTGGAGGGTGGGGGTGGGGGTAGGAGTTGTGGAGAGGTTAATAGGTGGAGCACAGAGTATTTTTAGATTTTTTTCTTTTTGGAGATTTTAAAAATGAACTATTTGGCATGACACCATGACAGATACATGTCATACATTTGTCCAAGCCCACAGACTGTACAAAAACAAGAATGAACCCTACTGTTAACTATGGACTTGGGGCAATTGTGTGTCAATGTAAGTTCATCAACTGTAACAAATGTACCATCGTGCTGGGGGATGTTGATAATCCGGGAGTATATGCATGTGTGGACAGGGATATATGAAAAATCTTTGTACCTTCCTTTCAATTTTGCTGTGAAGCTAAAAATGTTTTTATAAGGAGTCTTTTAAAAAATTACAACATACATAGCAATGACAGAAAGATGTATGCCATAAAATTTTACAAATCATGGTGAAAAATGAAGATTTTTACTCAAGAGAAAAATAAGCAAAGAACATGGGCCAAATATAAAAGAAATAGAAGTGTCCAATAAATGCATAATATCTCCAACAAAAATAGTAAAATGAAAAAAGTAGCAATCCATTTTTTTCCCCCATCAGATTAGGAAATATTTTAAAATATGGCAATTCTCAAGGTTGGAAGAGTGTGGGAGACAGATACTCTCAAACACTACAAAGTAAGAATACCAAAGAGACATTTTTTGGGAAACATACCATTTCCATTTAGGAAATAAGCAGTACATTTAAACAGGCCTTTTTATTGAAGTAAAACAGACACACAATCACAAATATACAGTTTGATTAATTATTAAGAAATGAACCTGTGGGGGCGCCTGGGTGCCTCAGTGGGTTAAGCCTCTGCCTTCATTCAGCTTGGGTCATGATCTCAGGGTCCTGGGGTGGAGCCCCACGTCGGGCTCTCTGCTCAGCAGGGAGCCTGCTTCCCCCTCTCCCTCTGCCTGTCTCTCTGCCTACTTGTGATCTCTCTCTCTGTCAAATAAATTTTAAAGATCTAAAAAAAAAAAAAAAAGAAAGAAATGAACCTGTGTACATAACCACCATCTAGGTGAAGAAATGGAACATTAGGAGTGAGTACTCCAGAAGCTCCCTTCATGACCCTTCCCAATTTCCTTCTCAAATATAACCACTCTCCTGAAACTATAGGTTCCCCTGGTCTGTGATTAAACAGTACACAGAATCTGAATCATACACTGCATATATGAAATTCATTCATGTACTTGCTTTTACTAGTAGTTTGCTCTATTTAATGCTATTCAATGCTACATAGTATTCCATTTTGTGAATCTACTATTCATTCATCCATGCTGGATGGACATGTGGGTTGTTGCCAATCTGGGGCCCTTCAGCTATATGCTTCCATAAAATAAACACCCTTACACATCTTTCAGTATGCATATGTACTCGGTTCTATAGGGTATTTACACAGGACTGAAAATGCTGAATCCCATGGTATATGTATATTCAATTTTAATAAATATCACCAAACAGCTTTAATAGTCATATCAAATTACACACCCAACTGAACAGTAAGAGTTCCATGTAGCTCCACATCCTAACCAACATTTGGTTTTAGAAAAGAAAGTCTAAAAAAAAAAAAATCAATGATCAAATCATCCATATCTTGAAGCTTAAAAAAAAATAGCAAATTAAATCCAAAGGAAGAATAATAGAAGAGCAGAAATTAAATAAAACCAAAAATATGCATTCAATTAAAAGGACTGACAAAATCAGAAGTTGTTAGATATTAAAAACTAGTGTCAACAAATTTGAAAACCTAGATGAAATGCAGAAATTCTTTTGAAAAATACAACTTAACAAAACTGACAGAAGAGTTAGAAAATCTGAGCAGTGCTATTAAAGAAACTGAATCATTAATACTTTTCCCCAAACAAAACTCAAAGCACACATGGCTTCCCTGGTAAGTTCTATGTAACCAATAGGAAAAATATCACCAATCGTACAGAGAGAAAAAGAATTCACAATTAAAAAGAATTCACAATTCTTTTTATGCATGAACATTAGAAATGTACATAAATTCTGACACAGCACTTAGAGGAGTTTACTCTATGATATATTTATTTAAGTGCACAAAGAAAAATGTACAGGAGTAATCACTATGGGATTGTTCATTGTTAATGACTAAATTCTGTCCCCTCCCCAAATTTATATGTTTAAGTCCTAACTCCCAGAACCTCGGAATTTGACATTTGGAGATACGCCTTTACAGACGTGATCAAGTTAAAATGAGGTCCTTAGAGTGAGCCCTAACCCATTATGAATAGGATCCTTACAAGAAGAGAAAATATGGACAAACATGCATAGAGGGGAGATAATGTAAAGACACAGAGAAGAGAAGCCTGGGTGGCTCAGCCAACTGGGTGGCTGCCTTCCGCTCAGGTCATGATCCCAGGGTCCTGGGATCAGCCCTGCATCAGGCTCCCTACTCATCAGGGAGCCTGCTTCTCCCTCTGCCTGCTGCTCCCCCTGCTTGTGCTTGCTCGCTCTGACAAATGAACAAATAAATCTCTAAAAAAGAAAAGAAAAGAAAAGACACAGGGAGAAGCAGTCCATCTACAAGCCAAGGCCTGAAACACAGCCCTCCCTCACAGCCCTCCAAAGGAACCAATGTTGCCGACACCTTGATCTCAAACTTCTAGGCTCCAGAACTATGAGACAATACATTTTTTTTTAAGATTTTTTTTTAATTTATTAATTTGTCAGAGAGAGGGAGAGAGCGAGAGAGCGAGCACAGGCAGACAGAGTGGCAGGCAGAGGGAGAAGCAGGCTCCCTGCCGAGCAAGGAGCCCGATGTGGGACTCGATCCCAGGACGCTGGGATCATGACCTGAGCCGAAGGCAGCCGCTTAACCAACTGAGCCACCCAGGCGTCCCTTCTGCCCATTTTTAATTGGATTATTTGTTTTTTGGGTGTTGAGTTACATAAGTTTTTCATGTATTTTAGATACTGATTATTCATTGGATATGTCATTTGCAAATATCTTCTCCCCTTCTATAGGTTGACTTTTAGTTTTGTTGATTGTTTCCTTCACTGTGTAGAAGCTTTTTATTGTGACGTAGTCTCAGTAAATTATTTTTGCTTTTATTTCACTCGCCTCAGGAGACATATCTAGAGAAATGTGACCAATGTCAGAGTTACGATTGTGCTCTGTTCTATGATTTTTATGGTTTCAGGTCTCACATTTAAGTCTTTAATTCATTTTGAGTTTTTGTGTATGGTGTAAGAAACTGGTCCAGTTTCATTTTTCTGCGTGTTGCTGTCCAGTTTCCCCAACATCATTCGTTGAAGAGACTTTTTCCCGTTGGATATTTTTTCCTGCCTTGTCAAGGACTAATTGACCAAATAATTGTGGGTTTATTTTTGGGTTTTCTACTCTGTTCCACTGATCTGTGTGTCTGTTTTTGTCCCAGTACCATGGTGTCTTAGATTGCTACAGCTTTGTAATACGGCTTGAAATCAGAAATTGTGATGCCTCCAGTTTTGCTTTTCTTTTTCAAAATTGCTTTGGGTAGCCAGGATCTTTGTGGTTCCATATAACTTTTAAGATTGTTTATTCTAGTTCTGTAAAAAATGCTGTTGGTATTTTGATAGGGATTGCATTAAATCTGTAGATTGCTTTGGGTACTACAGACATTTTTTGAAAAGATTTTACTTTTTTGTTAGAGAACTAGCACAAGAGTAGGGTGAGGGGTAGAGAGAGAAGCAGGCTCTGCACTGAGCAGGGAGTTCGATGTGGGATTCAATCCTGGAGTATATGGGGTCATGACCTGAGCCGGAGGCAGACACTTAACCCACTAAGCCACCAGGCACCCCATGTAGTATAGACATTTTAACAGTATTTGTTCTTCCAATCCATGAACATGGAATGTCTTTCCATTTCTTTGTGTCATAAGGCTGTACTTCTGATACTTGCACTATGTTTCTGCTAGATTCTTTTTCTTTTCTTCTGCTCTCTCTTATTTTTGTCTCTTTTCTTTTCAGTGCAGGACTTTTCATTTTGGAGATGCTTCCCCAAATGTTTGCTGATTCCTGACCAATTATCCGTATATACAAATGGGAAACTCTGAACTAGCTCTTTCCTTTTCTTTCTCTCCTTTTTCTTTTTTTTTTCCTTTCTCTCCCTCCCTCCTCTTATCCGTTCCTTTCCTTTAAGACCTTCACATGCCTTCATCTACAGATTTTTCTTTGGGCAGGGCAGTTCATATTTTCCCAGAAAAGATTTTGTTTTTGGACAACAGTAGGAGAAGAGGTCTGGGGTCATCCGCACAACTTCATATGTAACCCTCTTTGTCTGTCTCACTCCAGCCCCTCTCCCTTGCCTGATGTCCCTGTCATTCAATTTTTACAGAGGATAAACTTCCTGTCTCCTGTTTGGGTAGAGAAGGGTTGCCATCTGGAAGCATATGGGGGCTGGGATGTCATTCATTTATCTAGCTTCTCAGACTTCCCCACTTGACAACCTGCTTTTCCAGTCTCTCTATAATCATGGTCAATCTATCTATATTGCATTATTTCTACACATTATTTTTCAAAATCTACACTGTATTTAGGTATTTAGTTTGCTATTTTTCCAAACACAACTAAATTTTGTGTTTAAATTCTCTTGTCTATTTCTCTGTATTTCTAATAAGTGGAATTACTAGATCAAATGGGAAGAAGACAATAAAGTGAAGCTTTTCAAACGCTTTAGCTGTATTTTGCCAAATCTTAAATCCCAGTTCCACCACTAATTGTTGTCATCATCACCATGATCACCATCACCGTCATCATTGCCATCATTCACCGTCACCATCATATCATCACCATTATCATCATCAGTATCCATCATCATATCCACCACCGTCACCATCACCATCGTTGTCTCTAGATAACACCTGCAGGGACTGTTCTAAGCACTTTACATTCCCATTTCATTTAATCCTCACAGCAATCCTGTGTAAAAGTCGCAGTTACTAGGCATTTCGGTAGAGGACAAAATGGAGGTTTAGGGAAGTTTGGTAACTAGTAGATGGTGGAGCTGGGATTCCTGTCCAGACCCACCGGCTGCAGAGTTATGGGGATGCTATCAGCTCGCCATCCCTAGGGCTTCCCTGTGCTCCTGTTTCCCTGAACTTATCTTCAGGCCATTTGGGAGTGAAGAAATGCCCTCATCCCTCCATGTTAGCAAGAAGTGCTGGCTTTTGTTAAGATCTTTGCTGTTTGTGGAGCCACTGTTTTCTTTCAGGGAGCAATTATGAGTGGGTGTTCGTGTCTTCTTCATGCTGCTTGAGTCCATGTTGCTGTGTAGGAAGACTCTCAAAAGCCCTGGCACGGGGATAGTGTTTTAGTTTGGTTTCTAGGGTGGTTGTAGATTTTTCTTCTTTTAATAATCCTGATATTATTTCAAAGGGGATTGGAAAGGCAGATCATACCCCTGAGGACCTCTGCCTTATCTCTTATGAATAGTTCCCAAGCCCCATCTTTAAAACAAAGGGAAATAAAATTCGGTGAGTCATATCATGTTCACTTCTGGATGGATGGATATGATAACTCTTAGGAGACAGGGGGCCTGAATCTCCCCCTGACTCAGACGCTCCTTTATTTTCTCAAATACAACTAAAAGAATGATATGCCCAAACCCTAGCTGTTTCACAGAACTTCCCCGAGAGTAAGAAGATCTCTGTAAATTCGTTTTTTTTCCCCCACTAATCAGATAGGATGAAGACCAGGAATCTTAATTATTGTTGCATTACCACACCGAGGTAGAGATCATGAGAATTCATGCCTTTCTATCTCATCTCTTGTTGTTCCACCTGTTCTTACCTTTCAGCAGAGGCTCCTGGTGAAACCCAGAACACTCTCACTTCTTACTAGAAAACACAGAGCACAGTCAGCTAAAGAATTTTCATGAACGCCTTGAGACATCAGTATTTCTTTACTATAAGCAGACTTCCCATCTGCAGGAGGGTTGGAGTGTTTAATTTGCCAAAATACGTCTTTCAGCCTTGGTGTCAGTGACAGCTATCTGCCTAGCAAAAAATGATACGCTGTGTGACCTTGTCCCCTGATTTCCTCTCACCATCTGAGAGTATAGCCCACCCAGACTCCTGCTCTGGTCATTTCTGAGCATTTCTATTGAAAGCTCTGGAACTGAGCAGCTGATTCTTCCATCCTTGTGGGGGCCTGGTGGTTTACCCATGGGTCGAGATTTGGGAAATATGCATGCTGGGTCCTTGTCCTCTAAACAGGGTACATGTGCTGAACAGTTTACATGATCCAAAAAAAAAAAAAAAGTGACTACGTGAAGGACTTTTAATGAAGCATAAAAAGTGAAATGAGAATGAGTGGTAAGACTGGATTGCTGTTGTCAAGAGAAGTAATGTCTTGGTCTGCTTGGAGTGTTCTAACAAAACACCATAGACTAGGTGGATGAAACAATAGTCATTTGTTCGTCACAGTTCTGGAAGTTGGAAGGTCTGAGTTCAGGGTACCAGCGTGGTTGGGTTCCAGTGAGGACCATCTTCCAGGCTTGTAGTTGGCCTCCTTTTGTGTCCTTACGTGGTTAAGGGAGGAGCGGAGAGGTCTGGTTCTTCCTTTTCTTGTAAGGATACGAATCCCATCTTGGCAGCCCCATCACCATGACCTCATCTAAACCCGACTGCCTCTCAGAACCCCATCTCTGAATACCATCACGTTGAGGATCAGAGTGTCAGTATATGAATTTGGGGAGGGGCACCAATATTCCTTCCATGACAAGGGACTTCTTTTTAGAAAGTCTTATAAATGCACACTTACATATTAAGATGGATTTCGGGCTGTTTTGGTAGGTGATTATTTAAATTTCTCACAATCTCTAAACAGAATTCAATTTCTGTTAAGTAGGGAAATGCTGTACCTCATGGGTGACATGTGGACATTTGTGGCCTGTTACAGCTGAGACTCACCATAAGAGAAAGCTTCTCTGATTATCCTATCTGAGAATTACCCCACCCTTGCTTACCCAGCATTACTTTTTATAGCACTTATCGCTTTCTGCCTTTTTCTGTTTTGTTTCCTGCTCTGTCTGCAGCAACTAGAACTAGACCAAGTTGTACTTGATATGTTGTATGAATGAATGAGGCCATTTTATCTTAAGCATTTTTAAGCTTCCTCCATTTATATCATATTCTTGAGTTCTTTTTTTATAATATCTCTGCATTAACAAATGTATCTTTTTTACCCCATGATAAATATTGTTATTTTTTATATCCATAAGTAAAAGAACAAGTGAGTCACTGTGAATCTCATTCCCTTACAGTTGGAAAAGGTAGAAATGAACTGAGAATAAATCTATCTTCACTAGGAGAGGGAAACTAGTTTAAAACAGTTAGATGGGCAAGAACTTGCAGGGGTTGGAATGAGGCCCCTTTTGGCAATAGGACACAGATTCATCTTACTTTCCTATAATTCATTAAATATAAAAATAATCTGAAAGGCATCTGTGTGTTTCATAACAAACTAAATAATACAGAGATGAATAAAGAAAAAGTTACTGACTTCATTGCCTCCACTCCCACACTAGGCCCCCCAGGACTCTTCTCAGATAGTCCTACAACTTAACAGTGAAAAAAACCCCAAATAATTCAATTTAAAAATACACAAAGGATTTGAATAGATATTTCTCCAGAAATGTATACAAATGGCCAACAAGCCCATGAAAAGATGTTCAACATCACTGATGATCACTGAACATCACATGCAAATCAAAACAAAATGACGTATCAACTTATACCCATTAAGATTGCTACTATAAAGGAAAAAAATAAGGGGCGCCTGGGTGTGTAGTGGTTTAAAGCCTCTGCTTTCGGCTCAGGTCATGATCCCAGGGTCCTGAGATCGAGCCCCACATCGGGCTCTCTGCTCTGCGGAGAGCCTGCTTCCTCCTCTCTCTCTGCCTGCCTCCCTGCCTACTTGTGATCGCTCTGTCAAATAAATAAATTAAAAAAATAATAATATTGGCAGGCATATGGAACAATTAGAACCCTTATACCTTGTGGGAATGTAAAGTGGTGCAGCCACTATGAAAAACAGTATCGTTGTTACTCTAAAATTAAGAAGAGAATTACCCATATGATCCAGCAATTCCACTTTTGGGTAAGACCACAAAGAACTAAAAGCAGTGTCTCTAGGGGCACCTGGGTGGCTCAGTCAGTTAAACATCCAGTTCTTGATGTCAGCTTGGTCATAATCTCAGGGTTATGAGATCAAACCCTACTTGGAGCTCCACGCTCAGCACAAGTCTGCTTGAAATTTTCTCTCTCCCTCTGTTCCCCTGCCCCCATGTACTTTTTCTCTCTCCCAAATAAATCTTAAAAAAAGAAAGAAAATGGGTCTCTAGGAGAAGAGGTTATGTTTGTGTTCATATCAGCACTGTGCACAGTAGCCAAAAGGTGAAAGGAACCCAGGTGTCCATTGATGGATGAGTGGATAAAATTGTGGTATATACATACGATGAATATTATTCAGCCTTTAAAAAAGTGAAATTCTGACATATATCGCAACATAGATAAACCTAAGGACATTATACTGAATGAAGTCAGCTGGTCACAAAAAGACATGCTGTGGGGTTCCTTTTATATATGAGGTCCCTAGAGTAGTCGAATTCATAGAAACAGAGAGGCGCCTGGGTGGTGCAGTCAGTTGAGCACCTTACTCTTGGTTTTGGCTGTGGTTGTGATCTCAGGTTCATGGGATCGAGCCCTACATGGGGCTCCATGCTCAGCACAGAATCTGCTTGGGATTCTTTCTCCCTCCATTCTGCCCCTCCCACTAATGGTATCGCACGTGCGCTCTCTCTTTCTCTCTCTCTCTCTCAAATAAATAAATAAATCTTTAAAAAAAAATAATAGAAACAAAGTACAATGGTAGTTACCAGGTGCTAGCAGGTAAGGGGAAATGGGGAGTTCTTGTTTAATGAGTAAAGAGTTTCGGTTTTGCAAGATGAAAAAATTCTGGGGGTTGGTTGCATAGCAGTGTGAAGGTATTTAATGCTACTGAACTGTACACTGAAAATAATTAAAGTGGTAAATTTAATGTTATGTGTGTTTTACCATAGTTAAACATTTTTTTGAAAAGTAAAATAAGAAGTTAGCTGTGTCATCAACACCCATCTCAGTGTTCATGTAAGCCAGACGTGTATATAGTCTAATTTTTGCTTCCTGTTTATTTAAAAAATAGGGGGATCATATTGCAAATATTACTCAACAGCTTGCCTTTTTTCTTCCTTTTTAATCCATTAATAGCATATGATGGGCAGATGTCCAGGTCATTGAATATAGATATGATTCACATGTCTTTCAAAAATGACTCATTATTCATAGGGTATGTGTCTGATGATTTATTTAATGTTTCCTTTTTCTGAACCTTCTGGTTATTTCCAGTTTGGTTACCACTACAAACAGTGCTGCAATAAACACCTCTATTTGTATTTCCTTATATGCTGATGCTCTTATTTCTGCTGGTTTCTAAAAATAATTGCTAGGTCAAGAATATTGTCAGATTATTTTCCAAAAAATTTATAGTGGTTCATGTTCATACCAGTATTTTATGAGATGTGAACCTGCTGACCCCTCTCTTAGTACCAGATTCTGTAGACTCTCCTGATAGATAAGTTTGCTATTATTTTTCAGACTTGTAGATGTGAAGTTGAGTTTTCTAAGTGTACCAGCTCCTTACCTCTATTTATATATGGGATAAGATAGGGAGTCAAATTTTGTTTTCCTTCAGATGGATAGCCAGCACCATTTATTAGATCATTTTTCCTCACTAAATTAAAATGATGTTATCATATGTATTTGCATATTTTTCGAGACTATTTGATACCATGGATTTATTTATCTATTTTTTTTTAAGATTTTATTTACTTGACAGAGATCACAAGTAGGCAGAGAAGCAGGCAGAGAGAGGAGGAGGAAGCAGGCTCCCCGCCAAGCAGAGAGCCTGATGTGGGGCCCGATCCCAGGACCCTAGGATCATGACCCGAGCCGAAGGCAGAGGCTTTAACCCACTGAGCCACCCAGGCGCCCCTATTTTTCTATTTTTGTATCAGTGCTGAACTGCTTTGAGTATATAGAAACTTTACAGATAGTTTTAATGAGTCGAAAGAAAAATCCCTTTTCAAAAAGTTATCAGTTCTCAGATATCTTTTCATTCTTATAAACTTTTAAACCACTTTATTCAGTTTTCTTAAAGTCCATTGTCATTCTGATCTGTTTATTACATATAATCTGGTGTATGTTGTATGTGTTTATAGACTTCCAGTTCTTTATGATTAAGAAAACTATATATGCTCATCATTTTTCTTTTTTATTCATTTGACAGAGATCACAAGCAGGCAGAGAGGCAGGCAGAGAGAGAGGTGGAAGCAGGCTCCCTGCTGAGCAGAAAGCCCGATGAGGGGCTCAATCCCAGGACCCTGAGATCATGACCTGAGCCAAAGGCAGAGGCTTTAACCCACTGAGCCACCCAGGCGCCCCCAATGCTCATCATTTTCAACCAAACCATAAAACACTGGATAATGCCATCTCTTATCTCTTGAACATGTTAACAGTTTATTGTGTGAACTTGCAGACATATTCTGTGCTTTTGAAACCCACGTTGACTTATTTAACAAAAATGGGACATCACAGATAGGTAGATATAATAGTATACTCTTGTAAGGAAAAATTATGGACATTTTTATTAACAACTCTAGTACAGGGCACCTGGATGGCTCAGTCGGTTAAGCGTCTGCCTTCGGCTCAGGTCATGATCTCTGGGTCCTGGGATGGAGCCCTGAGTCCTGCTCCCTGCTCAGCAGGGAATCTGCTTCTCCCTCTCTCTCTGTCCTTCTCCCTGTTCAAGTACATGCTCTCTCTCTCTGTCTCTCTCAAATAAATAAATAAAACCTTAAAAAAAAAACCTCTAGTTCAATACCCATGCATATTCATACTTCACTTTTCATATAGACTCTGTGGTATTGCACAGTATGGATGTACTCTAATTTATTTAAACAATTTTTTCTGGTAGATACATTGATTGGGGTGCCTGGTTGGCTCAGTTGGTAGACTGTGTGACTCTTGATCAGGGTTGTGAGTTTGAGTCCCATGTTGTGTATAGAGATTACTTAAAAATAAATTTTAAAAAACCTCAAAGGATGTATTACTTCTTGCCCTTTCACTTTTATGAATGTATTAATTTACTAGGGTGGTCACAGCAAAGTACCAAAGATGGGTGGTTTAAACAGCAGAAATGTATTGTCTCAGGGACGCCTGGGTGGCTCAGTTGGTTAAGCGGCCACCTTTGGCTCAGGTCATGATCCCAGCATCCTGGGATCGAGTCCCATATCGGGCTCCTTGCTCGGCAGGGAGCCTGCTTCTCCCTCTGCCTCTGCCTGCCACTCTGTCTGCCTGTGCTCGCTCGTTCTCTCTCCCTCCGTCTCTGACAAATAAATAAAATCTTAAAAAAAAATAAAATAAAATAAAATAAATAAATAAAAATGGGCAGAAGACATGAACAGACATTTCTCTAAAAGAGACAACCAGATGGCCAATAGACACAAGAAAAGATGCTCAACATCACTCATCATCAGGGAAATGCAAATTAAAACCACAATGAGATACCACCTCACACCTGTCAGAATGGCTAAAATCAAAAACACAAAAAACAAGTGTTGGTGAGGATGTGGAGAAAGGGGAACCCTCTTGCACACTTGATGGGAATGCAAACTGGTACAGCCACTTTGGAAAACAGTATGGAGTTTTCTCAAAAAGTTAAGAATAAAACTACACTATAATTCAGTAAGCCAGCACTACTGGGCATTTACCCCCAAAATACAAAAAACACTAATTCAAAGGAATACATGTACCCTATGTTTATAGAAGCATTATTTACAACAGCCAAATTATGGAAGCAGTCCATGTGTTCATTGATAGATGAGTGGGTAAAGAAAATGTGGTATATATATATAAATGTGGTGTATATATATTTTTTCAGCCATAAAAAAGAATGAAATTCTGTCATCTGCAATGACATGCCTAAAGCTAGAGTAAAATACTAAGCAAAATAAGAGAAAGACAAATACCATATGATTTCACTCATAAACTGAATTTTTTTTTTTTTTTTTAAGAGAAAGAAAGTATGAGCAGAGGAAAGTGCCAGGCAGGAGAGGTAGAGAGAGAATTCCAAGCAGGCAGAACACCAGTGTGTAGTCTGATGCGGGGCTTGATCCACAACCCTGAGATCACAACCTGAGCTGAAATCAAGAGCCGGACAACTAATCGACTGAGCCACCCAGGTGCCCCACTCATTCGTGGAATATAAGAAACAAACAAACAAAAAAAAGCAAAGGAAAAAGAGAGAGAGAGAGAAGCCAAGAAACAGACTCCTAACTGTAGAAAAAAGACTGGCAGTTACCAGAGGGGAGGTGAGCGGGGCGATGGGTGAAATAGGGGATGGGGATTAAGGAGGGCGCTTGTGATGAGCACCAGGTGTTACATGGAAGTGTTGGATCACTCCACTGTACACCTGAAACTAATATAACACTGTAGGTTAACTATATTGGAATTAAAACAAATTACAAGTAAAATTTTGTATTTCAAAAAAAAAAGTAAAGTCTCAGGAGCTACACTGGCCTGTAAGATTGAAATTCCAATGTTTGAGAGGTATTACTAACACATTAGACCAAAATTTCCTATTTGGTGAAACCAGAGGTATTGAAAGGGATTTCAAAAGGAATCGTTTCCTCACCATATGACTCAATGTTAAATTAATGCCATGTACTGGACCATCTAAAATTATCTTATTGCTCTCTGAAATCATAGACATGGCTCTCTTCTCACAAGTAATGGCCTGGGCAATAACATTCCCTCATAGCCAACCTTGAGCCATTGTCCTCCACCAACATGTCCCACCTAAGAGCTCAAGCTTGATTTCTGCATTCAGGGTAACTGGGATAAAAGTACTAGATTGACATGCCTGACATCTGGCATAGTCAATGCTCCTATCAGCTGACATTGAAAGAAGAACCCAAAACTCTCAAACAAGCTAATTCCACTGATCAGGACAAGTCCCACAAGTTTTAAGTTCAGAAAGCAGGTGGTGATTCAAACACCCTATTTCAATTGCTTCTTTTTAAGATGCCCGTTATTTAGGTGTCCAAAGATAATCAATTACTCATTTAAACACAAAATAGTTCTTAAATCCCCTCCCAATTATCACATAAATTGTGTGTGTGTAGTATAGTGTTTCCAGGATTTGAAAAGGTTAAGAAAAACCTAAGATTTGTTATTTCTAATTATTTAATATAGAGATCACATAAACTTTTACTCTATCCAAGTTGGGGGAAGCGCTACAAAGTTAATAGTGGTCACTTTCTATTAGTAAATTCTTCAATAATAAAACGACACTGCTTTGATAGATGGTCTTTTTTAAGGTCTTCGGGGCCCAGAGGCATGGAGAAACAATTCCTGCCCTCTGATATGAAAGCTCCATACCTCTCTCTCAGGTGTCTGTGAATCCAAGACACACACACACACACACACACACAAAAACCTCCCCACACCCACCCCTGCCTCACCCAAATTGACTATTCTGCTCAAAGGTGCTCTATTCCCACAGAACATGCTGACTGCCATGTCACTCTAGCTGGTGCATGGTTTAAAGCTGAAATCAAACTGGTCACCCAATTCCCCCTATGCTTTTGAAACAGACACAAAGAGCCAGCTGACCCATTGTTAGGGCATTCCCAGGTCTGAAGAACCATATCCCAGTGGTGGAGAGAATGACTCCATCAGAGACACAGAGCCCAGGATGTCCCTGGCTGAATGACCTGCACATTTTCGCATAACCCCGCTCGCAGATCATGCCACTTCCTTCCAAAGAGTCGTGTGCTGATGCTTGGCAGAAATACGTCCAGCCAGAGTTAGAGTATGCCTTTTATTCTAGTCACCAGCTTGCTGTTGGGAAGAGCAAATTTGGAGTTGGCCAGTGGGGGAGTAAAAACAAGGTAGGCTAGGAACACTGATGTAAGGCGTCCCATTCTGGTCCTCTTTGCCGTGTCCTTACCTCAGCCCACAGGCCTGGGACAGATGGGGTCTCTCCCATATCATCACCCAATGTCCCATTCATCTCTGTCTCCCTCACATTTACACAGGGCACAGCTTTGGAAGGATAACCCTCACCCAGTGTGCACTGAACCTATCCAACCTACTTCCATGCAAGAAAAGAGGAACAAGGGACAGGCACTTGAGGTGGGCTGTCAGACCAGAGAGAGCCATCTCAGCCGAGGAGCCTTGAGACAGGGTGGGTGAGTCAGCGGCGGGGGCTGGAGGTGGGGGCGTCGACAGTGGCAGGGGCATGAGGGCTTTCCCTGGGACCCCTAAAGCCAGAATCACTGTGCGAAAGAGAGCTACCAGCCGTAACTGTCATACCTGAGATTGAAGAGACAAATACGGGACTCAAGTCCAGAACTACTCGATCTGATGTAACCTACATTCAGGTGTGAGAGGCCACTTCTCCGTTATCAGAGGTGCTCAGAAACGGTCTGTCCCACTCGCAACCCCGGATTATTAACCCTAAAACACTTCCCACTCACGCCAGACACGCTGTCCCAGCTCATCCTGCTACACTCCCCACCCCCGCCGTCCCCCAAACTTGCGGGCAGCGTGAGCAGACTAGCCAAGGTTAAAAATCAAAAGAGGAACAAGCCATGTGAAGGGAAGAATTAGTTCTCTAAAAGCAGAGAGGCAGGTGGGGGAGCAAAGAGAACCCTGCTGGCAGGTTTGCTATGGATGCATCAACCCGCCCCCTCCTCCGAATGTCCTTAAGTGGCCTCCTTCACCGGGCCCGAGGTAAGAAGCGAGACACTTCCCAGGCCCACTGCTGTCACCTTCCCGAATACGTGTGTTTATGACGTCAGGATCAGAATGAGTGCAATGCTGGATATGCATCTGATTTGCGTTATTACTTCTCCTTGCGGGGGGGGGGGGGGGGGGAATTCTCAAAGAAAGTTGATTCCTCCCGGAAGGCTACTGAGCCTCCAGTTCTCATTAGGCCCTCATGTAGCCTGAGGACAGCCCAGAAGAGGGTAAAAACCAAGCTCTGCCGCCCGGGTCTCCAGCGTCTCACATCGTGAAAGCCTTCAGAAGAGAGGCGCTACCCATGGGCCCCACCACGTAAAAGCTCCGGCGGTTTTCCCAGCCAGAAGCGGGAGAAACCTGGGGTCATCAGCTCTGTTTGCCGCCGTCGTGCACTTCTCCGGGAGCCCCAGACGTGTGTATGAAACAAACAAGTACGTGGAGGTGAGCAGAGCTCTCTGAAGGGGCCAGTTGCCCCAGGGAAGTTGCCGTAACACACCCGGGCTTCCCATACTGCCGTTTCATTTCAGGCAGGAAACAGAGAGGCCCCCTCCACTTCTTGGGTCTGGACCCAATCCACAGGAAACCTCTCTCTTGATTAGACTCCCACTGAGCCCAGGGTTCAGTTTTCCATCCTTCATTCCAACCCACACACTCTGCCACTCCACCAAGAACAGAGTCAGGGGGCCTTTTCAAACGGACTCGCCCACCCACAAGCACTGTGGGCAAGCTACAAGGCTCAGGCTAAGAATTAACCGTGCCTTTTTCTTGGAACAGAGAAACTGGCCTTTGAACCGCAAGGGAATACTCTCTAAAAAGCAGATTAATCCTCATTGAGTTTTGGCAGTCAAAATTCCGGGGTCAATTAAACAGAGCCAAGAGCTAATGCCTTAATCTGTTTCCTGAGCGTTCACATGCAAGGCCTGAAGCAGCAGAGGATTCTGTAGCCCCAGAATTCTGGGTACTGCTGGAGATCACACCACCCTTCCACAGCCTTCCTTTTCCAAGGTTATCCTGCAGTCCAGCAGAAAGGGGGTTCCAACCCTATCACTTATAAGCACCAACATGAGCAAAACCATTCAGACGCTCCCTAACTACTGTGAATGAATTGGTCACAGTCACATGACACATCTGGATGTTTCCTTTTAAAACAGACTTTCCAGCTGAAATGGGATCCAGATGTTGTAAGCAGATGTATATTTAGTTCCCTTCCTAGGGGGTACGTAATGAAAACTCAACTTATTGTGACTTTTATGTGTACTTCTTACTTCTGCTACATAGAATACACGCTCCTCCAGGCCGTGGGCATGGCATCCTTGCCCACTGCATGGAGCACAATGCTTGGACCACAGGTAGTCCTTAAAAGCTGGTCCAATCAATGAAGCAATACATATATACAATGAAAGTTTCAATGAATCGGATTAAGCACCAATCAAAGTCAGGAACAAAGTGCTTCCTGTGTGAGGTTATACAGGTGGATTTGGATTTGGAAAATCCTGATCCCCTTGTTAACTATGACAATTCATCAAGCTAACAGCCAGATTCTTTATTTTTCCGTAAGAGCTGGTGATTTCCATTTGAATGGTTCTTTACATGGAAGCTTAACGAGAAAATTTTTCTTAGATGATCAACTGTAGAAAACATTAGCCACTCAAGTGGTTGTATTTCCCGAGCACCTACCATGTGCCAGACCCTGCCTGGAAAGCTCTCAGGCACTTACCCACTTTGTGCTTATGACCCTCTGTAGTAGGTTCTGCTATCGTCCCCACTGCAGAGGTGAGGAAACTGGCTTAGTTGTTCCCTGGGCCTCCCTGACCTCTCCAATGCAAAGGACGCACTTCCGCTTCTGAAACCCCACTTAGCACATTTTGTGCTTCTCCTACGAGACATACTGCACGCTTCCCTGTACGGGCAGTAACTCAAGCATCTCTCTGGTCCACTGGCAGCTCCCTGGAGATGGAGCTACCTTATTCCCGTGGTACTGCCAAGGCAGATGCAGCAACTGCTTATCAGGGTCCCCCGTGCAGTTTTTCAGACAAAACACAGCAGAGGCCTGGGCCTTACACCCTGGAGGTTCCAGGTGTTGGCTGGTGCTCTAGAACCTTTAGCCTCAGAAGGCTGTCGGGGTGCTGTTGACACACACCAGGTTTGAGGACTACGGTCTTACTCAACCAGCTCACTGCTTTGCACATTGTGTATAATGAACAAAACTCAGCAGTGAATGAATGGTTTGATGAGTAACCATTATTATGAGATGTCAATTAAGATACATACAACTGCTTTTCAAGTGGACACAGAACTACCCCCATCCACACTTTGCCAACCCCTGTTCCTACCTCCCACTATTCCCTCCCTGCCCCTTTCCCTCATTCAACTCCCAGCCTTGCTGGCCTTCCTCACTGCTCCTCAACTGTGCCAAGCCTTCTACCCGGAATACTCCTACCTTAGATTTGCAGGCCTCGCTCCTTTTCTTCAGATCTCTCCCCAATGTCACCTCCTCAGAGAAGTGATCTCTGATGGCTAAGTCAACCACAGCACCCTCCCCTATCACTCTCCATGGTGTTACAATCCTTTACCAATATTCTCAGCCCTTAGCATTATATTATATATACTTCAAATTTGCTGTCCGTTTCTTCTGGCTTAGAACACACACTCCAGGAGGTAATGGATCCTTGGAGCAAAACCGATAGGCCTCCCGGCTGGTCAAGCCTTCTGTTTGCCGAGTTTCAGAGGAGTCTTAGCTCTCATTTGACAGAAAGAAGGGCCTGACTTTTCAAGTTCCTTCCAGGATCCCAAGTCTTAGAAAAATGAAATTTTACAAATAGAAAAGGCTCGGACATCATGTAATGCAGGGGTTCTTCTTAATCTGGGGTCGAGTCCCTGAAGATTTCTAAATTTCCTGAAACTGTATGTGAAATTTTGTCTGTATGCAACATGCACAATTTTCTGTGGCAAGAATCCGCGGCTCTCATTAGGGTCTCAAAAGAGTTTTATTTCTCAAACAAAAAGTTAAAATTCTCTTGGCAAAATCCTTTATTATGGATGAGGACTGGAGGCCCCCAAAGAGGCAGCTTAAGAAGGGCCAAACAGCTGGTTAGTAACGGAGCTGTGAGCAGAGTACACATCTGTTGATCCCCAAGCAGTCTCTTTAACCCCTCCCCCCATGTCTCAGATAGAGAGGACCCTCCCCTCAAGACAATGCCAGATTGCCACCCTGGACCCTGGGCTCTGGGAGTAGCTACTTCATTGCGTGTATGACTAAGGCCTGGGCAAAAATAGGGCAGCACGCTCTCCCTAATTCACCAATTTGCGAGAAGAACATCAGAGGGGTGAAGGCTCAAATTTGCCCTAAGCCTCTTTCAAATGGCATTTCATACCAATGCAGGACAGGGTATCTTCACGTACCCTCGCTCACCAGATGCCCTCTGCAAATAAAGAACTTCTTTTTCTCCCGGCTGCCAATGGCTCCGGTTTTCTCATGATTTCCTATGGTGGCAAGTGCCAACAAAATATCGCCTATTCTTCCAACGTCATGGATTCCAAACCAGCCCCGCTGGAATGAAAACCAATATTCACAAGCCATCGGGAGGCGTGCGGAGAAATCAAGGATGGGGCATACTTGACCTTCAATCAAAAGCACATGGTCTGTCCTCTCACAGAAAGCTGGTCTGTGCTCACAGAAAGCTCTGCAAGGAACTCTGAGGTCCCAAATCAACTTTTTCAGTCAGGCCGTCCCATTGTAGGGAACGGAGACCCACCCAAGCTGCATCAGGAAACGGGACGTTCTGGACCTGGAAACGGAAACTGCTGAGAACAAGGAGGGCTCCGGGACCTGGGTGCACCCCCGCTACCCCCGACGCCAGAAGCTGTAGGGCTGCTCTCCACAGCTGCTCCCTTCTGTCAGCTTCCTCCGTTTCCATCTGGTTTTCCTGTTTCCCTTTTTTCTTGAAGTGTAGTTGACACACAGTGTTAACATTAGTTTCAGGTGTCCAACATCGAGATGGCACAAATCTCTACACCATGCTGTGCTCGCCCCAGGTGCAGCTACCATCTGTCCCGTGACATCGTTATCATAATATCATTGGCTATATTCCCTATGCTGTGACTTTTATGCCCATAACTTACTCATTCCATCGCTGGAGGCCTGCATCTCCTACTCCCCTTCACCCATTTTGTCCCTCCCCCGTCCCCCTCCCCTCTTGGAACCACCAGTTTGTTCCCTGTATTTACAGGTCTGATTCTGCTGTTTGTTTTCTGCGACTCCACGTGACTGAAATCATATCGTATTTGTCCTTCTCTGACTTATTTCACTTAGCAAAACACCCTTTACACCCAGTCTTTCCATTTGTATTTGGCCTCCGTGTGACTTCAGTTCGCCAAGGACACAGCTCTCTCAAATGGCATCCTTTCTAGCTTTTGCCTCTTGGGATTCTCTCATTCAAACTCCCAAGACAGGGACTACGACTGACTCTACTTCTCTGAGCCAAGCCATGTCACTGTCCAGACTACTGAATAGCTTCTCTGTGGTGGGGTACCCACCCACACACCAATCGGCAATGGCCGAGGGAGTCAGATGCGGTATGGGACAGGGTTGGTGACCTAGGCCTTCCCGAAGTCTGCTGCAGTGGCCCTGGCCAGATAGGTACAGCGACTATTCCAGGTACTACATGAGGCTGTTGGATCGGTGCAGGAGCAGGCTTCTCCTGGCCTGTGAGAGCCAACTGTTAAATTTTCAGGGATTTTTGTGAGCCATTTGTTAATCCACTGGTAGTTTGAAATTGGCCACAGTGGGAGTACTTATACCCTAGACATTGGCAAATGCTACAAATTAGGGGCTTGCTTTCTTTTTTCTGGAGAGCTAGTTTGCCAGCACACCACCGTAGTATTAATGGTTAAAGAAGGAAAGCAATGAAGGTAAAGAGGGCTCCCCGACAATCTGACATCTGGTAATCTCTATCATTTCCCCCTTCTCTTCACCCAGCCTTCGCTGCAGCCAGAACAGAAGGCTTCCTCATTCTGCACTTCCCACAGATACCTGCTCCACAGGCCAGAGCCAGGGCTTGTGCTGAACCATATCCCCAGCCTTCCCAAACCTCAATGCCCAGCTCCATAAAGGTCAACTTCTTCTTCCCTCAAGACTACCTAATTCCCTCAATTGAAATAACCTCTGCTTCTCTAAACCCCTAGAACCCAAAGTGTACAGCTCTGTGCCCCCTTTTCAAGTTTAGCCTTCCACTTCAGTTATTTCTGACTTCCTAACGTAGGGTCCTTTCTTTCATTGTAAACTTCCCGTGAACAAGATCTATGTCCATTTCTCTTCCGGATCCTTCCAAGTGCTAAGCAAATTATGCTCCTCAGACACCTGACTGCACATGGTGAATGAATACAGAACAATGACATCAATAACAGCTGGACAATAACACATCTCTGCCTCATCTTCATGCACCTACCATTCCAGACCTGCTAACTCGTGAGCTCCCCAATAGAGATGAGCCCTGACAACCAAATCAGAGACAACAGGATCCATGAAGGCATCAACAGATGCCATCTAAAGGCATGTATCTGGTCTGTGTTACTTTCACTAGATCTAAATGCCCATAGGAGAAGGAAAAAAAAAAAAAATCAAGGATATAACATAGGGATTAAACTTTGACCTAGCAACAGCAGATTCATACTTCAAACCACCTACTGAACTTGATCAACCCCTTATTAAAGCTGATCTCTCTTTAAGACTTTGAGAAAGATGACTCTCGGAGTGTTAGGGGAAATCTCAGAACTAGGAACCGGATGAATAAGATCACAAGTTCACTGTCAAGAGAAAATTAGTTCTTCAAGTGATGAATCACTTAACCAGCCTGAAGAGTCTATAAAAGCCACCAAGTAACTGGAAAAAAATTATCTGATTACATTTGGCATGTGAAGAGAAGAGTCCTCAAGAAATGGGCTTCTTTCCCCAAAGTTTTTCCTAGACAACACTTTGAGTAAGGCTTCAGGCAGAAAGTTCAATGGCCTATCGACTTTAGATCTTAAAATTCTTGGTCAATGTCTGTGGCCTTACCAGCACTGCTCAATTCATTTGTAGAAATTTTCAAAATTTGAAAATTCTTCACACTCTGAGACTCTGGAAGGTGGCAGAAAATATTGTCTCTCTTTTACGGATGGAAAACAGAGTGAAAGAGAGTCAAGCCACTTGACTGTGTCTGTAACAGAGACTGAAATACAAGCCTGCCTTCCTAATCCTGGATTCAGTCCTTCTCTGTGGGTTTCATTCTACCCATCATCCCTCCAAACCCTAAGTGCCCCAGAATATAAAAAACAAGTGACCTTTATGAGCCGGATCATTCCAGAAGCTTAATCCAAACATGTGGTGCTAAAAACTGATAAAAAAACAAACAAAAAAACAAGAAAACAAAAAATCTCAGAACTAAGGCAGACAAACGAACACGGCAGAGTGACTATTTCAGCAAGAAAACAAGCCCTCTAATCTTCCAAAAGTCTAAAACCCTATTACCCAAGGCTGCTGATAAATGCAAGAAGAAAAAGACATAGTACAGGGAATGCACACTTCACTGTAGATAACAAGTATATTTCCTTCACCTGTCATTTCTTGATAGGAGCAGTTTTAGGAAGTTAGGACCACAGAAAGGCTGTACTTTCCCTAAAGGTTTATAACCATTAGCTAAAGCCTCCTCAACCTGGAACTTAGCCCCCTGGGATCCAAGAGAAATCAAAAGTAAAGAAGGGAAAAAAAGAAAGCAAATGAAAGCAAAATTCCACATGTGCATGGGTCCTTCCTAACACCCTCGGACTCGGATCTGATCCTCACAAATGGAGGTCTCTGGACAACAAATGAGGGGCTGTTTCCCGGATCCAAAATCCATCCTCATGTCACTGCCTTAAATCAGAATCAAAATGCCATGAAGGACAGTGGATGGGATTACGGTCTGCTTCACAGAATGAGCCGTTTGCTTCTGAAATAATTCTGCTGTCAAATCTGAATGGAGCAGACAGGCTCCTAGCTAATTCAGGAAAGAAAATATAAGAGATGGACTCAAAATTTCCAAGGCTCTTGGCTTAGGTCGGAGCTCAAACATGAAAGGAATTCTTCCACGAGTCATACTATTTCAGAATCCGTGAGCTTCCAAAAGACCTCCCTGAAGCTACCGAGCGAGTTAGGAAAAAAGCTGGAGCTGCAATCCTCACGTTGCCCAATGTGAACTGGGTACTAGCCTACCCCGAGGTATCCAAGGTTCTTCTGAAATATTCCACAGTGTTCTATACGCAGTCAACTCCTGGACTCAAGTAGGCATCGGTCTTCTTTAAGAAAGGCCCACAAGCCCATCTTTCAGGATTCTGTCCTCCATGGATTCCTATTTTCAGGTTCTATGATAGTCTATGGGATAGGGCCAGAAATGGCCGGCTACTGGTCACAAATGTCTGCGTCCACGACTGGAGATGAGGCTGGAGAAGATGTACTTTGTGGCATTCTATCAAGCCAAAGGGAAGGAAGCCAGCCTTTGTGAAGCATCTGCTCTTACACACATTCCATATCTTACATAATCCTCACAGTCTAGGAGCCACTGGAACATAGCAGGTAAGCCGAGAACGTGTACTTCCTCAGAGCAGGAAGTTAGTAACGGCGAGTAGAGATTCCAATTCCAGTTGGCCTGACTCAAAACACCCATGTTAGTCCACCGGGTATGTGTGAATTTATTATTTATGTATACTTCTTCAGATGCCAGGCTGATCTGGGCCAGTGAGTGGGTGCTACTCTAAAAGTACAGAAACAGAGAACAGAAGTACCTCCCCCAGAGACCTCTGGGAATTCAAGTCTTTTCTTAAGATTTTATTTATGTATTTGAAGAGAGAGACACAGCGAGAGAGGGAACACAAGCAGGGGGGAGTGGGAGAGGGAGAAACGGGCTTCTCGCTGAGCAGAGAGCCTGATGCGGGGCTCGATCCCAGGATGCTGGGACCATGACCTGAGCCAAAGGCAGATGCTCAACCCACTGAGCCACCCAGGCACCCCAGGAATTCAAGTATTTTCTATGACAATTTTTGCAAGACCAGGCTGTTTCTAGCCCTAAAAGCTTTGACACTGACCCTAAGAGCTTTGACACTGGAAATATACGAAAGTCTAGTTTGGACCTTTGAAGATGGGTTCAGAGCTAATCAACATTAACTACTTAATAATCAACCCTGCTCTGCAAACAGAAGCACTTGATTGCCAGGTCAGTGTACTCTCAGGCCGGCTCCTGCCTAGCAGAATTTCAGATAATGATTGCCATACTACCCGCAGTACCAGGAAGTATGCTAACCATATTCCTACCTTCTCACTTGGCTTAGAGCCTTATATGACTTCATAAAGCAAAGATTATAAAAATCAGTACCCCGATCTTCAAAATTCTGAGCCACAAGAAGCTACCCTCCAGAACTTCACTGTGCAGCAAATGGCTCTTGTATCTGCCTGGACAATTCTGATTTCTAACACGGCTTGGCCACTGGCAGTAACTACAGTCTGCAGGATGGGAAGTGGTAACCATGTGAGCTTACCATGTGGCACTGAGCAAATCCACATCGTCATCTCACTCTGCTTCACTTACTCAGAACATGACTTTTTATTTATTTTATTTATTTGAGAGAGAGAAAGCATGAACATGAGCAGGAGGGGGCAGAGAGGCAGACTCCTCACTGAGCAGGGAGCCCAACGCAGGGTTCAATCCAAGGACCCTGAGATCATAACTCGAGCCAAAGGCAGACGCTTAACCCACTGAGCCACCCAAGTGCCCCAGAACATGACTTATTTTTTTAAAAGGCATACCCTATTAGTAAAGTTGTTAGACTACAGAAATAATCATACATAAATATTCTGTTTTGTTAGCAAAATATTTTAAGTAATGCAAGACCAAGTCTTGTGTGGGCCATGGGACTATCCATTACCTTATCAAAAAAAGACCATGACCTCATACTTTGAACAGAGGAGTCAAAGCCAGAGATTAATGATTTATCAGCCACAAAATAGTCATCCAGTTCCACAGAACAGCCGACAGATTAAAATTAGTGAGATGTGGGACGCCTGGGTGGCTCAGTTGGTTGGACGACTGCCTTCGGCTCAGGTCATGATCCCAGAGACCCGGGATCGAGTCCCGCATCGGACTCCCGGCTCCACGGGGAGTCTGCTTCTCCCTCTGACCTTCTCCTCGCTCATGCTCTCACTGTCTCTCTCTCAAATAAATAAATAAAATCTTTAAAAAAAAATTAGTGAGATGTGATTCTACAAGTTTTTAGTTTTAAGATTATAAACAGATGAGACTAGTGTAAACATGAAAATTCCATTTTGCCCTTAACAGAAGAGCAATCTTGGAACTGGCTTCTGATTGTGAACAAAGAGACAGTGTGTCACAAGTAATACACCCAACCATAGAAAGCAAAGTATGCTAAATTACAGATGGTCCTCGAGAATACAGTGACACATAAAGTTAGATTTTTGCTAGAATATGCAAGAGTCAGCATAGTTTGAGAGATGGGGTTGAAGACCTAATTGCCGAACCCAGCCAAGACATCCTGTATGATTTGGGGCAAACCACCAAAATACTGTTTCATTTGCTAGACTTCCAAAACAAGGGGTACAACAGCTACTGCCTTTAGGTCACACATTACATTAATAATCACAGGATACTTAAGTCCAATTTATTCATTTGTTCAAATTGGTAAATCCACACTGGTTCAATGTGGATTGTGCAGTCCACATTGCACAAACTTCAAAAGGTACCAAAATACTCCATAAAAGCTCTCTACTTCTGACATCCAATTCACCATCCCCTTCCAAGAAACAACTGATGGACAATTGTTTACGTACAGTTTCAGAAATGGTCTAGCATTTACAAGTACATGCAAACATTTTTCTCTGCCTACTACTGCATTCAGTGCCTTGAACAGTGCCTGACATACAGTGGGTACGGCACAAATATTCATCTAACAAAATTAATACTGTAGAAACTTATGCATCTTGCCCTTGCATTCAAATATATCTTGGAAACAGCCCATATCAAGGTATAGAGAGTTGCCTCACTCTTTTCCTAATATTTTTCTTCCAGTGTAATATACATACAGGAAATGCACATGTCATACACATACAGTGCACTAAGTTTTCATAAACCAAATCACCTAGCTATGCGGCATCCTGATCAATAAAGGACAAACATTACCAATAACCTATACGTTCATCCTCACTGCCTGCACACCTTTCATTCACCCTGTGGGGATGCTTAAACACTACCCTGACTGACTTCTAAAAACCAGTTACTTGGGCCTATACTGGTATTTATAGAAATTCAGTAACATAATAGGTACTCTTTCGTGTTCACCTTCTTTCCCACAGCCTTTTGTGAGATTTAGTTGTATTTTTGTGAGGACATGTAAATCCTTCATTCTCAATGACCTATAGTATTTCAGTGGGTGGGAACACCATAATTTATAGATACATTCAACTGCCAACGGGCATGTATGTGGGTCTCCAATTTGGAGCTATTTTAAATAGTGTACTTGAACATTCTGCACAAGGCTTTTGGAAGAAATCTGTCATTCCCTTAACAGTGAAACTGCTGAAGCACAGAAGAGGTCCACACCTAATTTTCCTAAGATCTACTTTCCTAAGAACTGCTTTCCAAAATGGTTGTACCGATCTGTGCTTCCACAACACGTGAGACTTCCTACAGCCACATGTCCTATCAACAGCTGGAATGATTCCATGTTTTGGTTTTGTTTTAAAGATTTTATTTGTTTGTCAGAGAGAGAGAGAAATCGAGCACAAGCAGGAGGGAGAGGTAAAGGGAGAGGGAGAAGCAGACTCCCCGCTGAGTGGGAGCCAGATGTGGGACTTGGTCCCATCACAACCTGAGCCACAGGAGACGCTTAACCCACTGAGCCGCCCAGTTGCCCTCCATGGTTTTGTGTTTTACTCAGCTCTTCTGGTGGGACTGCCATTGTGTTTACAACTCCACGATGACAAATACAAAGCAGCCACCTTCCAAACGTTTACCAGACATCTAGATTATCATCTTTTATGAAGTGTCTATTCAAATCTTTTGCCCATTTTTCTACTGGGTTATTCTTTTCTCTTACCAATTTCTAGTTCTTTACAATTTTGCAATATGATCTGTTGGTTAGACATGTGTACTGGGAATGTCTTCTTCCTTCTGTGGGTTGTTCACTTCCTGTGAACAGAAGTTCTTAATTTTAATAGCCTCGGTATAATTTTTAAGTTGGTGGTTTTTTGTGTCCCTTTTTAGAATCTGTTGACTCCAAGGTCAAGGTGTTCTCTTATGCTCTCTGCTTTTTTTTTTTGAAAGATGCATTTATTTATTCTTAAAGAAAGAGTGGGGGAGGGCAGAGGGAGAGAAAGATCTCAAGCAGACTCTCCACTTAGCACAGAGCCAGACACAGGGTCTCACAACCCTGAGATGAAGACCTGAGCCAAAACCAAGAGTCAGATGCTTAACTGAGCCACCCAGATGACCCTGCTACACTCTCTTCTGAAAGCCTCTACCTTCCAGACATTTGGATCACTTTTTTATGGCAGGAAGTAGGGGTCCAGTGATCAATTTTTTTGGCCTTAGGTAGGGGTCCAGTACATTTTTTCAATATACATAGCCAAATGACCCAGCCCCATTTTCTGAAAAGCTCATCCTTAAACTGCCAAATGCCAGTATCATCTTTAGCAGATACTTTGTCTATCCCTGAGCTCCATTTAATAGTGTAGCATTCCACTGTATGTGCCATAAATTACTAAACCCATTCACGACTAAGTCACATACATTTTCACATTTTTCTTATGAGTAATGCTCTAATGAACAATCTTGTCCATATATCATTCCCCACATGTATTACTATATTTGCAGGATAAACTCAGAGAAATGGAACTCATAAGTCAAAAGGTATATGCACTTTTCTATTTTAATCAATATTTGATAGAGATTATACCAATTTTAATTGGATTTGTTCAGACCACAATGATACGGCACACACAGTTTTATTATAAGACCCAGCACATCAGAATTTCACTTATACCAAATTTCCCAATATTTTCTGAGCCTTAGGATCCCTTTTTCAAAGACAATAAATGTGTTACTACGCATCAAGTATCCACTGATTGAGAAAAAATATACAAGCATGTAAGTTCATGGAAACTGTGCCTCACAATCCTGTGAGATGGAAAAACAAAAATGAATCATGCTGGGGCACCTGGGTGGCTCAGTTATTAAGCATCTGCCTTCAGTTCAGGTCATGATCCCAGGGTCCTGGGATCGAGCCCCGCTTTAGGCTCCCTGCTCCATGGGAAGCCTGCTTCTCCCTCTCCCACTCTCCCTGCTTGTGTTCCCTCTCTCCCTGTGTCTCTGTCAAATAAATAAATAAAATCTTTAAAAAAAGAAAAGAAAATGAATCATGCTGTCATGATGCTGGGGGCAGGCCTTCTCTTGTTTACTTGCCTCTGTTCACAGGGGAGCTCAAAGCCTGGCTGGAGTGCCTCAGAAACCAGGCAGAAGATGCCAGCCCTGTTCTAGGAGGAGCTGGCTCCCGTATGAAGTCCGAAGTGGCTCTCTGCCTGAGATGAGACTGCACTGCCGCCCTCCTATCAAGCTGTCCCTTCCCACGGGAACAGTGTAGGGGGACTTGCACTCACCACGACAGCAAGGAGCCTCACTCAAACTTCTCCAAGCTTAAGTGTTCCAAAGAAAGCATCATCATTTTGTTCAAAATACAGGTCTAAAAAAAGACCAATGTTCTCTCATTTCCAGGTCAATACTAAAATCCTTTATGATCAATACATGACCTCACCTTCACCCATCAACACTCGGTAAACCACAGTAACATTCATTCTCAAACACACCTAAAATGTTGTAAGAATGTCATGCTGCTTATTAATTTTGCAACTGACATCATGTCAATATCACGGTGCTGGGGACCAAAGACCACTGGACCCATAGCAGGCCTGAAACATGACCAGCATGGAACCCATAGTTCGACTTCTACTTAGCAGGCTCAAACCTCCAAACACTTCCCAAAACTCTTAAAAGGGGGAAGGTGAACAGCAAAGAAAACCATCAGCAAAATGAAAAGGCAGTCTACCAAATGGGAGAAGATATTTGCAAATCACCTATCTGATAAGGAGTTATCCAATATATAAAGAAATAAAAAATTCAGCAGCTAAAAAAAAAATCCAAATTAAAAATGGGGAAAAGGTCTGAATAGACATTTTTGCAAAGAAGACATACAGATGCCCCAGAGACACTGAAAAGATGCCCAACATCACTAGTCATCAGGGAAATGCAAATCAAAACCACAATGAGATCTCACCTCACATCCTTTAAAACATTTTTATTAAAAAGACAAGCAGCAAGCATTGGTGAGGATGTGAAGAAAAGGGAAGCCTTGTGTACTGTCAATGGGAATGTAAATGTTTCCACTGTGGAAAACAGTCTGGAGGTTCCTCAAAAATTAAAAATAGAACTACCATATAATCCATCAACCCCACTTCTGGATATTTATTCAAAGGAACACTAACTTGAAAATATATCTGCACCTCTATGTTTAATGCATCATTATTTATAATAGCCAAGATTCGGAAACAAGCTAAGTGTCCACTGACGGATGAACGGATAAAGAAAATGTGTTACAGACACACAGGAATAGTATCCAGCCATCAAAAAGAAGAAAACCCTGCCATGTGCAGCAACATGGATGGACTCTGAGGGCATTATGCTAAGTGAAAGAAGTCAGACAAAGACAAATACTGCATGATATCACTTATATGTGTAATCTTAAAAAAAACCAAAAAACAAAAAAACGGAACTCATAGAACAGACTGGTGACTGCCAGAGGTGGGGGATGGGTGGTGATCAAAAGGTACACGGTTCCAACTCTAAAATCAGTAAGCCTTGGGGATGTAATGTACAGCATAATGACTACAGTTCATAATACTGGACTGTGTATTTGAAAGTTGAGAGTACCTTTTAAAAGTCCTCATCACGGGGTGCCAGGGTGGTGCAGCTAATCAGCACCCGTCCAACTCTTGGTTTCAGCTGAGGTCGTGATGTGAGGGTCATGGGATCGACCCCCAACTGGCTCCGTGTTTAGCGTGGAGTCTGCCTGAGATTCTCTCTCTCTATCCCTCTTCCTCTATCCCTCCTACTCATGCTCTCCCTCTCTCTAAAGCAAATAAATCAATCTTCATCACGAGGAAACCTTTGTAAAGATGTGTGGTGATGGATATTAACTAGACTTACCATGCTGATCATTTCACATGATAGACACTTTACACTGTACAAGTGAAACCACCATCATGTTATATGTCAGTGGTATTTCAATAAAAGGTGGGGGGGGATGATTTAATAGCTGGATCTTATTTATACCAAAACCTCCACCTAGAAAAAAAGCAAGGAAGACGGGCATTTTCCTTTTAGGACTGCATGGGGGGCAATTACTTGTCAGACCCCCTAAGTAGATATCTAAAGAAATTGCTCCGCCCAGTTGTAAAGGGAGAAGCAGCAGCTAGAAGAGGACAGGCTGAAACACAAATGTGTGAGCAGCCCTGTGACTCCGGGTGATTACTTCCTGCCTCCGGGGCATGTTTTCCCAATATATTTCCCAATATGTTAGCTATGAAGGGAGGTGTACAGACGCAACTAGCCCTTAATATTTTATGATTCTATACACAAAAGGGCAAAGCTGTCAGATTGTTCTAATAGAGGTTTATGACTTATAACCAGTCTCCAGCAGGACAGGCTGGGGAGGGAGAGCCCGATCATTCCAGGCTCGTAGAAAGTACAAACGAAATACAGCGCATCCTGTCCAGGTACACGTGTAACGAACGAGTCAGCAGGACGTAGTCTTACTCACCTCGGCTGAGTCAGCAAAGAGCTATTTTCAAGAGGGAATTAATCTCTGCTATGATTTCTTTTCCCCAAGCTAAGTTATTTGACAAGATAAAGAACGGACGCCTAGGATTCTGAGCAAGGGCATCCATAGGGTCCACCTACGGCGTCCAACATGGACAGTGCCAGAGTTTAATGGGGTGTGGAAAAGTAGGAGAAAATGGCACAATCTGGAAACGTGGATCCACGAATCTAAAGCCACTGGAACAATAGCAGCTTTGCGATGGCACAGAGCTTTGTGAAAGACAAAGACCACTTTTGTCTCTTGCTTGGGAACTGGTTGCCAGCGATTCAAACAATCCTTTGAGTTCCCGACTGCCAGGCCAGGCTCCCAGAGGACATGGCCTGGGCATCACTTGCAAAAATAAAATTCACACAACCATCCTCCACTTGCCCTTGCTCACCCAAACCTCTCCCTCAAAGTCATTTCTTAGCCCATCTCAAAAAGCTCCTTCTTAAACTTAAAAATAAAAGCCCGTGATTCCTGAGGAATGCTGGAGGCTACTTACAAACCAACGTCAAAGGTCTCCCAAAGGATTTGTTAACACCTTTAACACCCACAAACAGTAGACCTCTCCCCGAGGATTTTATCTTTGATGAGGGAGAAAACTATTTTTCCCCCCTTTCAAACATTTTGTGAAGAACAAACTATGTGACCTTAATCTCTGGGGCCAAAGATACAGGTCAAATTCTAGCACAATTCTATTATAATTCTCGATTTAAATGAGCGGTAATACACTGACCCGGGTTTCTTTCTTGATTCTTCTGACAGTATTAAAATATTTCCTACGTATAGCGTTGTAATTGTTGTCACACTGAATATTGCTGGGAAGAAAAGTAGAAGTTGGAAAGTTTTCCCTTTATGGAAAAATTCATTACAGTAAGATTTGATTCCTCATCCCCCGAACTCCACTGGTTCATCTCTTAATACTTAGATGAGGAGAAACTACAAGTTATGTTGACAGCTAACACATTGAAAGGTAGGACCACCACAAAAAGCCTTCAGGGAATGCGGACACACTGAAGCTTGAGTAAGTACTCCCTTTTGCTGCAAAGCCCCTTGCCAATACTCTAAATTACTTTTCTTCTCCATGTGACTTGTAATCTCCTATTTTTTTAATTACCCTATGCACAGTATATGCTGTGCTTATTGTAAGGGATCTCAACTCCTTTTTTTGTAATACGAAGGAACAAATGCATTTAAAAGCCTTGTTTTGGGGCACCCTGGGTGTCTGCTGTCTGCTGCCCCTCAGGTCATGATCCCCAAGTCCTGGAATCCAGCCCCAGGTCAAGCTCCCTGCTCAGCAGGGAGTTTGCCTCTCCCTCTGACACCCCCCTTTCTCATGCTCACAATCCCTCCCTCTCTTTCTCTCTCAAATAAATAAATAAAATTTTAAAAATAAAATCCTGTTTCTTTCATTAGATTTCATCTTCTTTTCTCTCCAAGTCATGTGCTCAACACAGCACTAACACAATGACTCAGAACCTCCTAAACCCTATTTACCACTGTGGTCAAGCACCTTCCTCCATGAAGCCTCCACAAATAATGATGGAGGAGGGGGAGGGAGGAGGGGGAAGAGGAAGAGGAAGACTATTCCCACTTTCCCTTCCTATCTAATAAGGCACCATGTAGGATCTCAGTTCCTCTCCCACACCAAAATGTTCACACAATCCTCTGCTCAAGCAATGTATTAAATCTATTTTATCTGTTATTTAAATGTTCCTTTTCCCACTACTTTTGATTGCCCCACTGGAAGGACACATAGGGCAGTATACTCCAGAGCCTGGAGAAAATGGCCTCTTACGATAGACAAGACAGATTTAGGTAGATGATGGGTTCGGTGTTCATTTATTACTCCATCATTTATTTACTGAGTGCTGACCACCTGTCAGGTGCTTTTCCCAGGGCTGGAATTCCCTAATGAAAAAAACCAAGTTCCTGTCCTCATAACTTTACATTGTAGCACAGGAGACAAGCAGTAAACACAATCAAATAAGCATGACCGTCACAGACCACGTAAAGAGAAGAAAGGGGGGAAAGAGAGACACTGAGAGGTGTGGGCGAGCAAGTTATGGGCAAAGACAGTAGTACCCTTAGCTAGGGTTCTGAGGAGAACCTAAGGAGGGATTATTCTAACGGCGATTCCATTTTTAATTCTTTTTATCTCACAAACTACAGCTGGTGCTTATCATTTGTAGATTCTGTATCTGTGAATTCTCCTACCTGCTAGAATGTACCTGCAGCCTCAAATGAATATTCCTGGTCCTTCCACAGCCACTCTCAGATGTGTGCAGAGGGGCAGAATGTGATGTGCAAGTTCCCACCTGAGATCCAACGAGGCCACACGCCCTCTTTTTCTTTCAGTTCTCATACGGCAAACAAATATCCTTTCTGCGGTTTTAAAGGCAGTGCCATGTTCTTCTCATATTACGCTTTCTGTTAATGATTTCACCTTTGGAAAAGGCCCCAAGCATCGCGCTGAAGTGCTGTGTAGTGCTCCGGGCCCAAAAAGGCTGGCATTTGTCTCATGGAGAAAATACATGTGTTAGATGAGCTTTGTTCAGCTTTGTTAGATGAGCGTTTGAGCCATCGTGCTTTGCTCAGGCCGTGAGTTCACTGCTGGGGAATCAATGATGTTATATTGACTTATATGTATAAAATATAATAAGTAATATATGTTATATGAGATACATAACATATATTAAATTATATATCAAAGCAGGTCTTTAAACCTGACGCAGAAACACACATAAAGTAAGGCTGACCAGTTGATGAAAACACGACCAGAGGCTCCCAGGAACCTGACCCTGAATTTCCCCTAGGAGCCATGGCTCAGTATTCCCTAAGTCAGGGTTCCCAGCTACTTCACAGAATATTAACTACCACCAATCACAGGGATCTACATTACAACAAAAAGAATGCCTCAGTCTGGCATCACGTTCGCTCTTTAATAGAGAAATAGCTTAACGGACCGGATTCTAGCCAGACTCCAGGACTCTGCTGTTTTATTTTTGTTGGTGTTATTTTTATAGTTGCTTTTTCCTATGGCATGTGATACTGGCTCTCCTTTAATGGTAGGAACGTAGGATTTTCTTTTGCAATAATTGTTTTCAGTAAAAATGGGGGGAAAAAAAAAAAGGCAACATAGAAGATAAAGTGGGAAAGAGACCAGGCAACTAGGTATGGACTCAGACATGAAGCAGTTGCACAAGGGCACCTGGACATGTCAGAGATCAAGGTGACAATGAACAAGTGAAGTCTGGGAAAACATTTGGAGTAGAGTTTTGGCTTGAGAGAGATTATATAGCCACAGATGAAAAATGTATCCTCCATGAGCCTCAGTTTTCTTATCTGGAAAATGGGGCAATATAGGAGAATTACTGCATTATCTCAATTTAATGAAACCACAGGTAAAGAGGCGAAGTTGAAACTTTTTGGTCTTAGAACCCCTTTTTACTCTTCAAAGTTACTAAAGATCTCAAAGAGCTTTTGTTTATGTGGGTTACATCTATCATTATTTATCATATTAGAAAGTAAAACCGAGATATTTTACACTTTTTGATTTTAACGGATTTAAAATAATCATAATAGAAGCACCTGGGTGGCTTAGTCAGTTAAGCAGCTGACTTCGGCTCAGGTCATGATCTTGGGGTCCTGTGATGGAGCCTCATAGTGGGCTCCATGCTCAGCGGGGAATCTGCTTGTCCCTCTCCCTCTGCCCTTTCCCACCCTTCCCCTCCACTCGTTCTTTCTCTCTAATAAATAAATAAAATCGTAAAAATAAAATAATTATGGGGCACCTGGGAGGCTCAGTGGGTTGAGGTACCGACTCTCAATTTCAGCTCAGGTTATGATCTCAGGGTGCCCGGATCAAGCCCCACCTCAGGCTCCACACAGAGTATGGAGTCTGCCCATTCCTCTCCCTTCTCCCGCTGCATGCACACTCTCTCTCTCTCTCAAATAACAAGATCTTTTTGTTTTAATTAAATAAATAATAAAATAATAATAATAAACCCAATGCATGTTTTTTGTGAATATGTATTTCTCCAAATAAAAACACTTTTCCAAACAAAAACACTTTGGAGGGGCACTGCTTTGCATCTGTGTAAATCTCTTTAACCTCTGCCTTCATGAAAGGCAACTGGATTCCTCCATGGACTTCGATGTTCAGACTGCTGCAGTATCACACTTCAGCCAGTCTCTGGGAAACTGTACTGTATACTTATGGGAGGGTGAAGTGAAACAGGCCAGTAAGATCTTAGTACTACTGCCAAAAAAGTTTCTAATCCCCCTGAGAAACATCTCTGTAACCCCCACATGTACCTGGAACATACTGAATTACAGGGTTTAAAACAGTCATAAAGTAAATTCATAATAAATATTAATTCTCTATTCCTCTTATCCTTAGCCTCCATGTTATTAGAGCATGAACACATGGGGGCAAAGACTTCTCCAGCTGTAGAATATCTACAGCAGCATCATGCCTCCTGTAGACAGATGACCAACAAGTGTTACTGTTGTTGCTTATTCTGGTTCTATAACTAATTAGCTGTGTGATCTTCAGCTAAGGATTTTTATTCTGTGTTCAAATTCTGAGACCCATGGATCTGAAAAGGCGAAGAAAATGCATCTCTAGGGGCGCCTGGGTGGCTCAGTGGGTTAAAGCCTCTGCCTTTGGCTCAGGTCATGATCCCAGGGTCCTGGGGCTCTCTGCTCCTCGGAGAGCCTGCTTCCCTTCCTCTCTCTCTCTCTGCCTGCTTCTCTGCCTACTTGTGATCTCTATCAAATAAATAAAATCTTAAAAAAAAAAATGCATTTCTATTTTCTAACACTCAGCATTTACTCTAATTATGACTGCAGGCAATATACCCCACTTGCAGCAAACCGAAATCATAGGTATTTTCGTATCATATCACAGTTACTGCAGATATCTAACGAAAATCACATACGCTTATCACTAATTCAAAAGTAGGGTAGTTATTAGATCTGCCACTAGATCTTGTTATCTAGTGCCTTAACAAGCACATATATTACAATACCACAAATTCTGAAAAATATCTTGACAGCTGTATTTCAAAACAACTGGGTTTCATTTCCAACCCTGCATAGTTGACTTTGTGCATTTAAAAATCATTATTCGAAGAAAGTGATCCACAGGCTTAACCAGATGACTAAGGGAGTTCATGCAGTCAAAAGGTTACCTTGCGTTAAGCAATTCACTTGACGACTTTAGTCTCTAAGTTCCTCTCTTTAAAGGGAACGCAGACCAGTTATCCTGAGACCCTCCCCTCAAGTGCTGAACGGGAACCCACAGCACACCTGACTGCATTAACAAAAAGCTACAAGGGTCTGCTCTCAATTTTTACACAGCATTTGAGAGTCTACTGAGCTAAGTGCTTTCAGATTAATGCGGTTTAGCAGAACCAAACAGATGAAGAGCTCATGGTGAAAGCAAAGGTCCTCCCACTACCTTTTATCGCATTATAACAATATAGATCACAAATAAGCAATAATTAATTATTCTGCAAAAAAAAAAAAAATCAACCATCCACATAATCCGGGGCTGTTATTGATAGGAACTGCTTGTTTGGATGCAGACTTATACACAAATGTTTGTTTCAAAGCATCAGAAGAGTAACCTGGATATATATCACTAACGTTCTTTAAATCTAAATAAAAGTGATTACACCCTCATATTCTCAAACAAAAATTTCAAGAAAGAAAGAGAGAGAGAGAGAGAATAAAGAAAAACAATACAGCTTTCCGTGGCAATGGGAAGTGCCCTTGTATCCAAGCACTGGCACCAGAGAACTTCACACCGGGATACTAATGGACTAGAACTTTCAAGAAGCAAATCTATTGGTCCTCTCCCTTGATAACACAGATAACACGTGTGGGTCATTCAGGCCCTTCTAAATGCCAGAGACTGAGCCAACAGAGCTATGTTTAAGAACTAAGAAAGCCCAGACAGATTGCATTTCAGTCCCCATAGAAAAATCTAGGCTATGTCAGGAGCAGCCAATAATGGCACCAAGATAATATGAGTAGAGATTGCTAGCTTCCCTTAGCAAAATTCAAATGGAGATCAAAGCGCTACCCTCACACAGAGTAGCTGTGAGTCATTAGATTGCTTCAAAATGGCTATCATATGGTTTCCTTCACCCAGAAACGCAATCCGACCACCAGACGCTCACAAGTGATAACTATCCCCCCCAAAAGTCCAACAAGCCAATTTTTCTATTTAAATGAGTCTGTCTACTCTATGCTTATTTTCTCAACAGCACATCTTTTTTTTTTTTTTTTTTAGTTGCAAAGGTAAAGACAGACTGAAGGTTCTCATTTCACACATTTAACCAAACAAAATAAAACTCACATTGTGGTGAATGGGGGGTGGGTGGGGAGAGGAACTGCATTAAATCATCATAGAAATTAGGTGAGGGAGTTACAATGTCACCTCAACGCCAAGAATAAGCAATTACTGAATATATGCTCTATACCCAGTATTGTGACAGGGATAACATTAACCATAACCTTCTGATTGAGTGAACCCAAGGATAAAAGGATAAGTAACAAAGGATGGCACAATGTAGTGATTGTAGTGTGAGGAGAGGCATAATGGTTTGGGAAGGTCTGGTTCATACCAGATCTGGGGAAGCAATGGGAATGGATTTGAGCCCTGAGGAAAAGGCCAGATTCAGGAAGATGCAGGCGTGGGAGGGTACTCCAGAAAGGGGACAGGCAGGAGGGAGCGAAGTCCCAAAGGAGAGACTCTGCATTGAATATTGCACAAGAGCAAAGAAGGGCAGTGTCTGCACTAGTGAGTTCATGAAAGAAGCCAGGAGAGATAAGGTTGGTGGAGACAGGTTGAACCAGATTATCACAACCTTGAAAACTGGGCTCAATTTAGACTTTACCCTGTAGGCCAAGGAAGACTTCCAAGGAGGGAGGTGTTATGAACAACAGGGAGTTTTAGGAATAAACAATGGTGATTTATCTCTGAGGCTAATCTGTCCTAACAGTGGGTCCTTTTGTCAAGCCAAGATTAATCAGAATCCATTGTGTCTAGTAAAATAAGTGTGCCAAATTATATCCTGGGGCAATTTTGCTACCACCTATGCCCTGGAAATGCAACTCAAATACTTTTCTTGACTGATGATAAATAACCAGGTAATCTGATCCCAGAACAGGGGGGAAAAAAGTGTATTACAAAGAAAACATGTCATACTTGCTCCTGTGACAATGGCATTAAAACCATACTGGGGGGGGGGGGGGGAACGCCTGGGTGGCTCAGTGGGTTAAAGCCTCTGCCTTTGGCTCAGGTCTCGATCCCAGAGTCCTGGGATAGAGCCCCGGATCGGGCTCTCTGTTCAGCGGGGAGTCTGCTTCCTCCTCACTCTTTGCCTGTCGCTTTGCCTACTTGTGATCTCGGTCAAATAAATCTTTAAAACAAACAAAAAACCCCATATGGTGGGGGAGGCTACGTGAAAGTCATAATTGTTTTGGATCCTGTTAAAATTAAAACTGATAACTTTGTAAGTAGTAATTAATAGATTAGGCATTGCTAAAATTGCTAATATTGCTAAAAATATGCCTTCCGTTAGTAGTACTCTGTAACGCTCAAAGAAAGTAATTCCCTCTATCTTATTAGACCATTTCACCTCCATAACTACTGGCTACTTATGGGCACCTGCCATGTGGAAGCCTCATGACCAAATTATGACAAGATGGTCTGGGGCAGAAGAAAGACCTACTCATTTCTGAGTTGGAGCCACAGGAAAGTGCAAAGATTCTAAGTAAAATGTAAAAGGAAACAAGTTGTTTGGTTTTCTTTTTAATAGAGGGAAAACAAGGAATTATGTATATACAATATGTATTATATATACTTACATACATACATAGAGGGTCACAATTAAGAATACAATAGTAAATATGAAAGGGTTTGGTTGTTGGTTTTTTAAAACTGACTCCTGGTTACAGAGTTGAAAAGCACTAGAGGATGTTTAAGAGTATCTCTGAAAGGACTTCATGGTCAGAAAACGCAGCAGCACATAAGAGGTCCAGGGACCACTCCCTACTAACTGAAGCAGTGAGGGGAAAACGGGGGCGGAGAAGGGAGGAAAGTAAAAGATTAAATTACAAATGGGCCAAATGAATGAACCTGACAGGAAGTGATAAAATTCTCAACACACACAACTGTGTTTATTCTAGAGAACCGCTCGGAAATCTACTTGCCCTGTAATCCACCGACTAATGGCAGTCTTCCCACGAGACCTCAGCAACCTCACTCCTGGATAAAAGATGCAAGGACCACGGTCTTTCCCCTGGGTCAAAACCAGGCACAGCCAGTGTTTTGGGTCCAAAACAACACAACAGCAAACCCTCCGCGGGTGGTGGGGGCTTCCTCCAGGACCGCTGTTAGGAATGCCAAGTGCCTGGGCAGGACCTGTCAGTTTTCTTAACAAAACATCCTCATGTTATCCCACGATGAAACTCGGGGCTCGGAAGGCAGTCTTACACCGTCTGTCTTCATACACGGTCCGTTAGGGACGAGCGTGTCTGCACAACCAGCACTCCCACCCGGGGGGCAACCACCCCCCGCTGCCTGGTCACACACTTCCTGTTTCTTCCATCACCGCCCCCAACCCCCCAGACTTCAGTTTCCCATTCAGTTTACAACTGTTATCCGGGTCCCAGTCCCTGGGAGGAAAAGGGGGCGGGAGGCATTCCACCCCCAAACCCTCACTTTGGGACCTCAGAGAGAACCTAGGAAGAAGGAAGGCAGAAAGCCCTGGGTCCCAGAGCGGCACCCGCATTCGGCCGACGGCGGCCGAATTACAAACTACTCAATGAAACCACAAGGATGGGGTGGAGAAAGGCGAGCACCCGGGCGCGGTGCCCCAAATGAATTGCGGGCGAGCGCTCGTCTTTTGACGTTTCCATCGTGCAGAGCGCCGGAGCTTTGGGTTCGGGAGCCGGATTACCAGTCCCGGAGAAGTGCACTTTTAGCCCCTCGGATTCCCCAAACCGGGAGGGACGTCCCCAACCAGGAACTGTCGCCGGGGTAGCTGAGCCCTGACTGCGCCTGCGAGGGCAGCGGGAGCCGAACCCGGTACCGCGCAGCGCGGGTACCCAGTGGCCCGGCGTCCGCTGCCCAACTTTGCGCAAGCCAGGGCCGCTCCCGCGAACTTCGCGGCAGCCGGGCGCGGGCGGGGTGGGGCGAGCACTCACCAACCCCGTACTTCTGCCTCTTGGTCGGGATCCAGCGGGCCATGGCGGCGACCTCGCCCCGCGGCGGCGGCGGCAGCGGCTGCGGCGGCTACAGCTCCTGGGGCCCCGGCCGCCGCCGCGCCGCGCTCCCGCGCGCCTCGGGCTCCTCCGCCATGTTCCGGCAAACTTCGCCGACCCCGCGAGCCGTCTCCGCGTCGCGCCGCCCGCACGGGACTCACTCCGGCTCGGCCCCGGCCCGCGGTCACCTGCTGGGCCGGGCGGCCGCGCCGCCGTGCGCGCCCCTCCCGGCGCCGCCCCAGCCCCTCCCGCCGGCCGCGCCCTCCGCCCGCCGGGGCAGCCTCCGCCCCCGACCCGCGGGCGCCCGGCCTCTCCCGCCCGCCCCGGGGCTTTGCGCTCTGCCGGCTCCGCCTCGCGCACTTCCCGGGAGCCGCTTCGGCTCAGGTTTTTTCCATTTAGTGTTTGGCGTTTCCCCCTTCCCCCCACCCCCGCCCTCGCCTTCCTTACCCGGATTAAACCCTCGAAGTTGTATCCCGAGGGGCGTCGGGAGGGCCGCGCTGGAGGTGCGGGGCACACCCAGGCGGGCCGCAGGTCGGCGAGGAGTTGCGGGGTCGCGCCCACTGCGCGCCGCGCCTCTGGGGGAACGAGTATAAATTCTTAAGTTGCTTCTCGGCCCCGGGCACCCCCAGTGTCTGGCACTCAGCGGGCGTTCAATAAATATTTGTTGAATGAATGAGCAGTTGACTACTGCGTTCACCCCCTAGAGCTTTAACTGACACCGAGAGAGCCGGAAGCCGGACTCCAGGGCAGACATGATCTCCCCGGGCCACCGTTTATAGCTTTCAAAGCGGGCTCATCTGTCTTCGGGTAAATAGAGACCCTATGCGAGGGAGACGTGCTCTTCAGAAGTGTCAGTTTCCTAGGGGAGCTCAGTTGGGAAAAATTCTTTAGAGAGCCTTAACTTGGAAATCCTGTACCCCCCAAACACCGGCACTCCTCCCCAGCTGGAGAAATGCAGACCCTTATGCTCGAGGGACAAGTTCCCCCTAGGACCCCCCATTTCCAAGAGACCTGCAGCCTGAAGACCACCCCTCGGAGTGGGGGACCGGGCACACCCGAGTCCTCTCTCCTTCGCTGCCTGTGTAGTTTTGACCAACAGCCAAACGCAGGGACTGCTCCTTTGAACTGCAGAAGGCTTCTACTGGAGCCCTCTGAAAACCCTCCTGGATCTCACTTCCTCCTGGAGAGACTTCAGGTATGATGGTGGGATTAGAGACACCTGAGTTGGGGGGAGCGCGAGGGAGAGGGACGTTTTGCTACCTAAATACCCACAGAAGTAAAATCTCAGAGTAAATGACCAGCCCATTTATGTTGAGGGTTCGAGAAAACACCTCTTGAAACAACTTGTTTTGTCCTTACAGTCTATGACATTTTCCTTGCGTATTTGGAACATGAAAGAAAGATAAAATATACACGTAGTAAAAGAGAATGAAACTTGATTGGAGAATTAGTGCATTGTAAGTTTGGTAACTTTTGCAAAACCAGATCTGAAATTCAAAACAAAACAAAAAAGTCCTGTTCTAGGTGGGTAATTCCTAGCGCTTACTTTCTTCTCCATCAAAAATAGGCATTTATTCACAGAGTGTAGTGATAACTTAAGAATCTGTCACTTTAGACTTAACATCAGGAAGGCATGAAGGCATTCCACCATCTCCCCGAAAATAATTTTTCTTTCTCTGCCAATGATATCATGATTAACCTAGTTTCCAGGCTAGATAATCTCTTCTTCTTCCCACAAACATTAACTATGTGCCTATTAGGTTTCAGGCACTGTCCTAAGAATGGTTCACAGCAATGAATACAGTAAAACCCCTACCCTCATAGAGCCTACAGTCTGGAAGAGGAAAGTAAAACAAAACAAAGATACTGCCACATGAAGCTAAGCATGTAGAGAAAAATCCCAAGCAGGGAGGATAGGGTTGGGGTGGGGGGTAGATTCTGCTGTTTTATATTGAGCGAAGGTGACATTGAAGTATAGACTAGAAGGAAGTATGGATTCCAGGGGAAAGTATTCTGGACATCAGGAACGACAAATGCAGAGGCCTGGAGGCACGTTTAACATGTCCTTAAAACAACAAGAAATCCTGGAAATGTTGGTAAGAGGTCAGTAAGGACCAAGTTTGGTCCAAGAGGCACAGGGTGGCCAGATAGAGCGGGACCCTGAAAGGAGTAATAAAGACTTATATGTTACAATAAAAGGTTGGAAGGTTTTGAGCCAACCTAGGACACAATCTAATTTGCTTGCCTGTGGGAAGAACAGATTATAAAGGCCCAAGGGAAGACACAGTAATATTTTAGTAGTTCAAGCAAGAAATGAAAATAGTTGGGTCCAGGATGGTAGGGGAGAGATTGAAAAGAGGTTGGATTCTTGGCATACACTGAAGGCAGAACCAACAGGAGTGCCATGTGCACAGAGGGGAATTTACTGTGAGGCTTCTGGACATTTTCATTAGCTTATGTTTCCGGAAAATTTGCAAAGAAAAAATAATCTGTTGTGTTTGTGTGTGTGTTTTCTTAAGATCTTTACCCTATATGCTTCAGGCCCCAGAGAACTTGGATCTTGTCTCTGGGTGTGATAGATGGGTCAAGGATGACTCTAAGACTGAGGGCTTGAGCAACTGGTAAATATATCCAAATTGTTCCGTATTGAAGTTTTGCCTTCTTATTTCTTTATGGCTTACTTCGTCATACCTTCCTCAGTCAGTGATGCCTCCAGGTGGACCATTAGGAGCTGGAGCATTTGCATTATAGAATGGGACCTTCACAAAGTTATTTTAATCACCTCTGTTCAAGGAAATTGTTTCACCAATGTTCTCTAACCACTGTTATATTCCGAATTTAATACATCAGAGTGCTCGTGTTCATTAAGTGGATCTGGATTTCTACCAAAATCATTTCAGCTGCCTTTTCTGGAATGTTTTCAGCTGCCACCCCCTACCACATTTTGCAACACTTGAGGTTTGAATTTGGGCATTGGATATCTCAGGTTTGACAATAGTTGCATTAAGAGGGTTGGAGGCAAACGGAAAATTTAAATTACAGCTTTCAGTATGTTTATTCTTTTTCCTCTGAAGCCTGAAGCCCACCCACTTTGTTATATCAGATGGTTAAATCCAAATTTGAAAGTCCATTTAAATCATAAAAGCAGAGCTATAAAATGTCTTTTATTAAAATTAGGCTTTAAAATTAGAGAGTCAGACAGATGGGTAGGTGAAAGAAGAGTGTGATTCCCAGAAATATCATTTCACTTTCGGTCTGATTTCTTTTCAGAAGAAACAGTAAGCATATTCCACAACCAGAGATATTCAGACTTCAAAACCTACACAAATACAAACACATTTGTGCACCCGCCAACATTAGCATACGCTGCTTGAGAGTATGCCTTGGAGGAAGTGTGCTTTGGAAAAAGAAATGAGGATAAATTAATCTGGAGGCCAGTTTGACATGAAAATTGTGGCTATCCCTTACAATGCCTAAGAGAATAGACAAATGTGGGGATAACTGGCAAGAGCCTTCACTTCCTCCATTGATTACCAGGTTTATTTTGCCAAATCTGGCTGACTTGATTGCTTCTCTGAAAGAAGCTATGGATTCTGCTTAAAAAAAATGTCTCTTTTTTGTCTTCCCTAGATGGAAGAGGCTCATTCTTTGAGCCTACGTATGAATGAGTGTATTTGCTAGAAATCCCACCCCACCAAAAAAAAAAAAAAAGGAAAAGCGTAATTGGCTTTAACCACCACTTTACGGTCTTCTAAGGGCAAATGCTTTAGGACAAGGTGGTTGTATATAGGTGGAGCACAGGGCAATGCATTGTCATTTGGGACCCGTGACCTAAAGGGGACAAAGAAACTGACCTCCACACCCCTAGAAGCACTTTTTTTTTTAATGTACCCTACAAACTCACATCACTATCCACTCTCTGCCCACCCCCCAAATGATTTGTCTGGTGAGCATTTTTGGGTCTGTTTGTGCTTCTGCCATCTGATATTGTAGGTCCTGCTTCTCTGATGAGTGGGAGATGATGGTTGGTGCTCTAATGCAATTCATAGCCTCATTCTCATTGCTGTGTGATTTATGCTTGGGAAGCACTTTCATCCTATTCACGAACACAGCAGAAAGTTTTTAGTTTTGTTTCTAGAATGCTCGTTGCTGCAAAGACCAAAATGTGCTTCAAGATCACCTTTGGGAGAAGCTGATGACATGAGAAATTCAATGTCATTAGTTTGATGAAAATTGGATATTCATGTGAGAAACAAGGAAAACCACAAAACTTTGCTCATACATGTATCTTGAAAAGTTCCTATATGTGTTGAAAATTTGTCTTCCTTAAATTCTTTAAAACAAGAGGAGATAGGAACTAAGAAGCAATGTGGAAAAATTATGATGTAAGCATAAGTCAAAATAATTAATTTGTATATGCCAAAATAATTAATTTGTACATGCCAATATATAAAATTATATTTTACATGGAAAAATGACATCAAACATTAAAAAAGGGAAAGTTTTGGGACACCTGGGTGACTCAGTCGGTTAAGCATATGCCTTTGGCTCAGGTCTTGATCCCAGGGTCCTGGGTTGGAATCCCACACTAGGCGCCTTGAACCTGCCACTCCCCCTGCTTGTGCTGTCTCTGTCTCTCTCTGTCTCTATCTCTCTCTCTGACAAATTTTTTAAAAATCTTTTTTTTTTAAGATTTTATTTATTTATTTGTCAGAGAGAAAGAGAGCACAGGCAGAGTGGCAGGCAGAGGCAGAGGGAGAAGCAGGCTCCCCGCTGAGCAAGGAGCCTGATGCGGGACTCGATCCCAGGATGCCGGGATCATGACCTGAGCTGAAGGCAGTCGCTTAACCAACTGAGCCACCCAGGCGTCCCATAAAAATCTTTTTTTTTTTTTAAAGATTTTATTTATTTATTTGACAGACAGAGATCACAAGTAGGCAAGAGAGGCAGGCAGGGAGAGAGAGGAGGAAGCAGGCTCTCCGTGAAGCAGAGAGCCTGATGTGGGGCTCGATCCCAGGACCCTGGGATCATGACCTGAGCCGAAAGCAGAGGCTTTAACCCACTGAGCCACCCAGGCGCCCCTAAAAAAATCTTTTTAATGGAAAGTTTTATTCAAAACCTTCTTCAAAATAAAATAAACAAAAGAAAACTTCTTGGTTGCTGAAATTCCTGGATGATAGAGGAAAACAAGAAGTTAAATGCACAAATTTAACCTTTATTTGTGACAAGAGTGAAGCTTCATTCTGCAATCTTTGGTAACAGTGACGCTGTGACTATATTGTTTCGGTGACTGTCATAGTCAGCAGATTTGTCTTCCCATTACTTCATGGTCAGTTAAGAAACACATATTGGATCCAGAATTTTTATTTAACACCAGATAGATTTTCTGTGGTCGCCAGCTGTAGTGTAGCAATAATAATATTCATGGCCTGTACCTGGCACTATTCTAAATCAACTTGTTTAATCCCCACACAACCTAATGAGGAAAATCAAACTACTGCCCCCCACCCTTACAAATGTGGAAAGCATGGCCCAGAACAATCTAAGATATTGCCCACATGATGAGTTAGTGGCAGAACTAAATTCAAACCGTGAGCAGACTGGTTCCAGGGTCCATGTTCTAAACCAGGAGTCAGTGAACTGTTGCTGTAGGGGCCCAGACATATATTTTAGATTTTGCAGGCCATCTGGTCTCTGTTGCATCTGCTCCACTCTGTAACTGTAACAGGAAAATAGCCATAGACAATATGTGAACAAATAAGTGTGGCTATGTTCCAATAAAACTTTATTTGTAGATGCAAAATTTGAATCTCATATAATTTTCATGTTATAAAATATTCTATTTTTGACTTTTTCAATCATTTAAAAACGTAGAAAACGTTCTCAACGTGAAGCCTGTACAAAAACAGGTTGTGTGTTGTTTTTGGCCCGAGGGCCATAGTTGGCCAATCCCTGCTCAAAACTATGACCGCCACCTTTTGAAGTGAGTGGAAAGGCTGGGGGTGCCGCCAGGAGAAGGGTCAGGGTAACAAGGGAGACCTCAGTGTAGGACCTTTCCACCAGAAGTCTGCCACATTAAGAGTTTGGAAGAAGCACCTGGAAAACAAGTCGTTGGAAGATAACATCTCCAGGTAATAAAAGTTGCTTTAGAGATTTGGGCACTCCTGAAAACAGTATCTGTTTGGGGGAATTGTCTCTTGGCCTAGCTCCTCTGAACTCAGAATATTCTGAGTGATAGGAGCGATAAATAAAAAACATAACTAAGCCTCTGTAAGACAGCACAGGAGCATCTGCTTTGGTATCCGTGGAACAAGTAGACTTCCTCAGGTGGACGGGGGAGGCCCATTTCTCACACTGTTATTCGTAACATCCAAGATATGGAAACAACAAAGTGTCCATCCAAGATGAATGGATAAAGAAGATGTGGTATGTCCATATAATAGAACATTGTTCCACCATGAGAAAGACAGACATTTGTGATAGCATATGGATAGAACCTGAGGGCATTATGCTAAGTGAAATAAGTCTGAGAAAAATACTGTATAATCTCACTAGAGGTGGAATCTTTAAAAAGGCCAGATTCATAGAAAGTATCATGATGATTGGCAGGGTCTGGGGGTTGGGAGAAGTGAGGAGATGTTGGTCAAAGGGTGCAAACTCCCCCAGTTAGGAGACAAATAAGTTGTGAGGATCTTTTTTTTTTTTTTTTTTTAAGATTTTATTTATTTATTTGACAGAGAAAGAGATCACAAGTAGGCAGAGAGGCAGGGGGGGGGGGGGGGGGGAAGCAGACCCCATGCCGAGCAGAGAGCCCAATGTGGGGCTCAATCCCAGGACCCTAAGATCATGACCTGAGCCGAAGGCAGAGGCTCAGCTCACTGAGCCACCCAGGCGCCCCAGTTGTGAGGATCTTGCATGGTGATTATAGCTGACAATACTGTATTATATCCTTGAAAGCTGCTAAGGGAGTAGGTCTTCAATTTTCTCACCTGAACTATATAGGAAAGCATATGGTAATTATGTGATGTGATCAAGGTGTTAGCTATAGCTGTGGGATTAATTATTTTGCAATAGATGAATGTATCAAATCAACATGTTGTACACCTTAGACTTACCCAGTGTTATATATTAATTATATCTCAGTAAAGCTGAGCAGGAAAAGAGTGGAGAGAGGCACTCTCATGAGTATCCTAGAGGAAATGACAATGGGTTTTCTCAGATCATGGTGCTAGGAGAGGTGACAACCTCCATGAAAAAGTTTGCACAGCCAGGTAGGTACTGATGAGACCATCTGGCAAAGGTCAGAGCAGAAGAAAAGAAAAAGTGGGCAGATTGCTGTGAATTCTGAGTTACACCCTCTGGGCTTTTCCAGAAACACTGGAAGGGAGACTTGGCAGGGAAATAAATGAGGGTGTTGAAGCTGTAGAACCCGCGGCTGATAGGAACTTTTTAAAAAAAATTTTTGCTGAAATATAATGACATAAAAAATTGCATGCGTTTTTTAAAAAAGATTTTATTTATTTATTTGACAGACAGAGATCACAAGTAGGCAGAGAGGCAGGCAGAGGGGGGCGGGAAGCAGGCCTCCCACTGAGCCGAGAGCCTGATGCGGGGCTCAATCCCAGGACCCTGAGATCATGACCTGAGCCAAAGGCAGAGGCTTTACCCACTGGGCCACCCAGGCGCCCCAAATTGCATGTGTTTAAAGTGTGCAGTGTGATGATGATTTGATACACTTCTATATTGTGAGGTAAGGACCACAATAAGGACCACCTCTGTCACTTATACCACTTTGTGTGTGTGGTAAAAACATTTAAGATTTGGGGCGCCTGGTTGGCTAGTGGGTTAAAGCCTCTGCCTTCGGCTCAGGTCATGATCCCAGGGTCCTGGGATCGAGCCCCGCATCGGGCTCTCTGCTCAGCGGGGAGCCTGCTTCCTCCTCTCTCTCTGCCTGCCTCTCTGCCTACTTGTGATCTCTGTCTGTCAAATAAATAAATAAAATCTTTAAAAATAAATAAATAAAAAAAACTAGTTTAAAAAAAAAACAAAAAAACATTTAAGATTTACTCTTAGGAAGTTTTCAAGTACATAATACAGTATTGTTAACTATAATCACACGTGCGTTAGATTTCCAGAACCTATCTACCTTATAAATGGAAGTTTGTGCCCTTTGACCAACATATTCCCCTCCCCTTGGGCCCTGGTAACCACCAATCTCTTCTCTATTTTGATAAGTTCGACTTTTTTTTTTTTAAGATTACACATATTCATGAGACCATACAGTATTGGTCTTTCTCTGACTTATTTCACTTAGCATAATGCCCTCAAGATCCATCCATGTTCTTGCAAATGGCAGGATCCCCTTCTATTTCCATGATGAATAATATTCCACTGTGCATATATAAATCCAGCACATTTTCTTTTCCCATTCATACACTGATAGGTTATTTCCATATCTCGGCTATTGTGAATAATACTGCAGTGAACATGGGGGTGCAGATACCTTTTCAATATCCTGTTCTCATCTCATTTGGATATATAGATGAGTAATATTCTGAAATGCTTTCACATTCATTAGTGCACTAAGATTGAGACCACCATTTGCTGTCTTTAACTGTTCTTGGCCTCAGAATTCCGGTTTTGAATATCAGTCTTTTTATTCTCTTGAGAGAACCTACAGTTAGTGCCCCAAGACAAGTAACTCCAAGTTTTAGGGATTGTTCATTGGGATGGCAAGATTTTAAATTGGGATCCTTTGAAAGCTGTTCTTTGAATCAAGCGAATCTGTGATTGCCAAGCCCTGTAATGATAGCTTAACAAAACTTCAGTGTTAAAATGTAGACAACATTCTAAAGCCTACAATCTCGGGCATGGCAATCGAAAGTCTACAGGGTCCGGCTTCATCCCAAGATTGTTTCGCCTCCTATTTGGGCAATATTCCCGAGCTCACTTCTTTCAAGATAACAAGGTATGTCTACATACTTTGCCGAGATCACCTGGCTCAGCCACCTCAGGGGAGGGTGCCCTGGGGCTTTCTACTTACCTAGTTTCTTAGTCACGTCACCAAGGCATAATGTTCATATTTAAACAAGCCCTTCCCTTCCATAAAATCATGCCTCAGGCTTCATTTCTCAGAACCACTCATACCACAGAGGCAAAAGTTCTTTTAGGAGAAGTAAACTCACTTAGTTCTTTGTGGAGGCAAACTCCACTTAGAAATGATCAGACTGGGACACCTGGGTGGCTCAGTTGGTTAAGCGGCTGCCTTCAGCTCAGGTCATGATCCCAGCGTCCTGGGATCGACTCCCATATCAGGCTCCTTGCTCGGCGGGGAGCCTGCTTCTCCCTCTGCCTCTGCCTGCCACTCTGTCTGCCTGTGCAGAGCTCTCTAGAGCTCTCTAGCTCTCTCTCTCTCCCTCTCTCTCTGACAAATAAATAAATTAAAAAAAAAAAAAAAAGAAATGATCAGACTGCTAATGTCCGCCCTTGTTAACTGGGCTTGGCCCACGCTTCAAGTGCTAAGCTGGCTCTGGGACTTCTGTTTTGATTTCTCCTGTAATTTGCCAAAAGGGCCTCTCTTGACTTCAGTCTTCCTATTTGTGAACCTGTTGTTGTAATTCATTGCCTGGGTTCAAATGTTAGAATTCTTCAGATTAAGTAGTTCTTTGAAGACAGGAAACTACTATTCATCTAAAATGTGACAACAGGAAAATTTCAGCGGCCTTGTATTTTACTTAATGTTCTGTGAGCCATTTTAAGTAGAAGCATACCAATAAAATAAATAGACCTGTAGTGAATCCAGCCAAGTATAAGAGAAAAACAGGAGTGCCTGGGTGGCTCAGTCCAGTTAAGTGTTTGATTCTTGATCTCAGCTTAGGTTTTGATCTCAGGGTCCTGAAATCAAGCCCTGCGTTGGGCTCCACACTGGGCCTGGAGCCTACTTAAAAAAACAAAACAAAATAAAACATAAATATGCAAACTAGGAATACAAAAGAACATAGGACTACAAAGTTAGTGGAGCAAATTTATGTAAGATTATGCATATAGTTCTTACTTAATAAACTGTAAAAAATCACAAACAGAATTCACTGGGAAAATGTAAATGACCAAAATTGAGCCAAGAAATACACAACCTCAGGCAGCCAAACAGCATAGAAGACATAGAAAATGTGGTCAAAATATTACATCTAAAAAACGTGGTGGACCTAGCCATGAAGACAAATACTTTTGTATATTCCGAGAAAAGATCACATGAGGATGTGGTATGAACTCTTCCATAGGAAAAGATGGAATGATTGCTTCCTGATTTACCATATGAAACAACATCACCCTGGCAGAAAAACCTGTTAAAATGTGGGAGGAAAAAAAAATACAGATTGATATTTGTGCAAATATAATACAAATACAGTGATTAGTAGAGATTCAGAATGAAATATTAGTGCATCGCATCAAGCATTCAGTGTGGATGGCAATTACGTGGGTAGATATACAAAAGGCATTTGATTAAAACTAACATTTGCTTGCAATTGAAACCCTTAGTAAACTAAGAATAAGACATGCATCCTGAACTTGATGAAGAACGTGTGTTGGAAAAAAGAACTTAAGAATCAACACTTAAGTGCTAACTGTCATGTATTCCCATTCACCAGAAATCAGAAGTGAGGTCCTGCAACACAGTGGTTAGAGCAGTATTCAGGACTGCTCTATGTCCTATATATCCTATATATGTCCCATATGTCTATATATCCAATGCAAGGAAATGCGAAACATGAATTGGAGACCAAATTGTTATTGTTTGACAATTATATAACTGGCTAACAGAATCCACAATGAATATTTTCAAATAAATCAGAATTTTATCATATACCATATTTAACTCTTTTCTCCTGTTTTGTTGTACATGTAAGGGGACTTCAACAGACCAAAAAAAACAAAAACAAAAACAAAAGCAAAAAAAAAAAAAAGCCAAAAAACCCCCAACAAAAACAAAAAACCAAACAACGGGATTCTTTCCCCAAATTTACTACTGTATGGTAATGTGTGGTATTTCAGTTTCTACAAAGGTCAGATCCCCCTTTAAACTTAACCCATCTTTAAACACAGAAGAGAATTTAGCTTCACAATGGTTTCACTTGTCCCAGAGAAGTTGAAATAGGTCAGCCCAATTGCTATTATTTTGTCAGTAGTGTGCTCTCTAAGGTAGAATGGGCCTTTCCCTGGGTGGTAGGATGTCATTCTGAATTCTGCAAGGCTGGTGCTCCTGCTCCCCTAAGAAGCATTGGCAGGACCCTCAGAGTTCACCTCCCACCGCAGGGAGAGCTGACAGCCCTGCCCCTGTTGTCGATCTCTGCTAACACCACCCTTTGTGCTCAGACCACAGAACTACAGCTGCAAACAAGACTTTGGGGTGTGGTTGCACAAATACATTTTGCACTGAGCCTGTGTTTGCGTACAGTTGGCTCTGAGGGAGCCTCCTACCCTTAGGGACTGAGTTAAGTCTAAAATCTCTAAACCCTGTGATGCAAAGGAGCCCTGGGCCATGTTACAGTTCAAGCCTGATGCACCCAAGTAAGGCCCAACCTGGGCTGGGCTGAACTTAGTTGCAGTGGCAACAGCATAGGAAATAAAATTCATGAAGGTGTTTGTGAGAGCAACACAAACTGAACTGGAAAATATAATTGTAGGGGAGCCTGGGTGGCTCAGTCAGTTAAGCGTCCTACTCTTGGTATGGGCTCAGATCATGATCTTGTGGGAGGGAACCCTGAGTCAGCTTATGCTCAGTGGGGAGTCTGTTTGAGATTCTTTTCCTCTGCACCGCCCCACCACTAAAGTAAATAAATCTTTACAAAAATTTTAAAAATTTAAAAATTAAACAGACAAAAAAACACAATTATAATCACTGCTGAATTAATCATGAGCGGATCCAACAAACAATTGAGGGATGATTTCAGAACCATTGGTAGTTTTCTTGCCATACTCAAAATCTTTTCTTCAAACACTCCTTCTAAATAAACACATCCTATGGTATCCTAGGAAAAGGGGTTTGTAACTTTCTTGGGATTAACGATGTCCACAGATGTGAAATATTTGTTTCAATGCCTGTAGTAGAACAATACAGTCAAGTTTAGGGAGAGCGCAAGACTTCAAAATCAATTTTAAAATTTCATGAAATCAGGGCGCCTCGGTGGCTCAGTTGGTTAAGCAGCTGCCTTCGGCTCGGGTCATGATTCTGGAGTCTCGGGATCCAGTCCCACATAGGGCTCCCAGCTCCAAGGGGAGTCTGGTTTTCCTCTGACTTCCCCTCTCATGCTCTCTCTCACTGTCTCTCTCTCAAATAAATAAAATCTTAAAAAAAAAAATTTCATGAAATCAGCCCATGGTAATTTGTGTCTGCATTTTAAAATAGAAATAATTTACTATGCCACTGCAAATAGCCTATGAAACTCTAAGGGGATAACAAAAATTAAAAGATCACGGGGTGGGGGGGGGAGGTGGTGGTGTGTGGAGGGGGGAATGCTGCTATTCCTGGAAAAGAAAGCTAAGAAGGAATGCAGTTAAAAAAAAAAAAAAAAAAAAATCCGGGACAATCTCATGCTGGATAGATATGATACTAGTGCCACCCACTGTTGTAAGTGTAAATTGCAGCTATGCAATAGCTTGTTCTGATTTTTCCAAAATTCTTTTAAAACCCGCCCTCTCAAGGTGGGAGCAGGTGTTTTGTGTTGCCTTCACTATTTCCACTTCCTTAAATCTTATGAAGAATTACTGTACTAAGAGCTTTACATAGATCGGAGCTTGCTGAGTCACTAAACTGCTTAGCCCAGGTCCCATGGGCGGGGACGGACAGAGCCAGGAGTAAAACTTTCTGATCAGAAATCAACCTCCAGGCTGCTCTTCTGCCTTTGTCTGGTTTTTGGCTATGTCTTGGGATCCCCCTTGGGGGAGATCTTCCAGAATATATGTTTCCATCCCTTCAGCCTCAGCTTATCACCTTCAGAAGAACTCGCACAGAGGAGTGAACTATTATAAAACACTATTAGGGCAAAAAAAGGGGTTCTGCAGGTTATTTTGGGTGGTCCTTCCTATTTTAATAATAATAATTAAAAAAACCCAGGTATCAAGTTTCAAGCCTTCATATGCCATTGTGCTAATTTGCATGTCTGACAGTGATAACTTGTTTTTGGATATTTTCAGATTACCATTAGTGATAGGAAGAAGGGCCAGATTTTCCCTGAAAGGCCCCCCTCCCCTCTGAGACTAAGGCTTCCACCACCATTGTTTTTCTATCAGGGGGACAAGAATGACTTAATGGTTCTTATTTTGTATAGAAGGCTAGTTATCAAAACTTTTTTTTTTTAATTTTTTTTTTTTAATTTGACAGAGATCATAAGCAGGCAGAGAGAGAGGAGGAAGCTCTCTCTGAGCAGAGAGCCCAATGCGGGGCTCGATCCCAGGACCCTGGGATCATGACCTGAGCTGAAGGCAGAGGCTTAACCCACTGAGCCACCCAGGCGCCCCTAGTTATCCAAACTTTTTACTGGCCATTGTATGGAGATGCTAAAAACTGGTAGTACTATGTTCCCATGAATCCCTGGATTTGTGCTAAATATAATGGGTCTTTGTGTCCAAGGTTTGAAAACACTAAAGAAAGAGGGGATGAAGTAAATGGAAAAGTATAGAATAGATGGAGTTTAGGAGGGCAGAGGGGAAAGGGAGAGGGAGACACCGGCAGGGTAGCAAATCCAATTGGAGGAGAGAAGCAAAATCAGGAATATGTACCCAGGAGGCACTTCCTAGGAAAAGCAGAAGTTGGAGATGCAGTCTCAGCACACACCCATGGGAAGTGATGTGGAGTTGAGACCAGCAGGAAGCCCGCGGTTGGGAACTCCATGCCAGCGTGTGTTGTTTCTTAAGAGGATACCTTTCAAATAAAGAGTCAACACCAGATACTATTAGAGTCCAATCAATTCAACTATATAAATATTTATCCAGTACCTTTGGTATAAAGAGCACTGTGGTAGTTGTACAATGTGAGTAGTCAAAAGTCTGTCTCAACAGACCTCCTTTCCCTGACCTCTCTGCACATTTGCATTGGCAGTATTTAATGCCATCTAGCTGTAAAGGCTGGAAAAGCTCAGTGGCTGAGTTCCAATCTGATTAAGCACGGTGCTCCCAAAAGCTATGGCTTAGTTACCCAGTTACAGACTAGATTGGCATCTCCAAGCGGTGTAATGATTGCCGGGCCAGGATCCTGCTTCTGGCTTGCGGAACCCTACCTCTTACATGCGTGTGTATTAGTTGTAAATTGTTTTATCTTTTTTAAAAATTGTAGTTAAAAAAAACCCCACATGACATTAATTAAATGTATTATCTGAGTCATTTTTAAGTGTACAGCTCAGTCGCGTTAAGTATATTTTACCTTGTTGCACAACCGATCTCTAGAACTTTCTCATCTTGCAAAAACTGAAACTCTATAACCATTAAAACTAATTCCTCCTCCCTTCTTTCTCCAGCGCTTCGTCACTGCCTTTCTATTTCCTGTTTCTATGATTTTGATTACTTGAGATACTTCCTATGAGTTGAATCACACAGTATATTTCCCTTTGGCTTAGCGTAGGGTTCTTGAGGTTCTGCCATGTCGTAGCATGTGACAGATTTTTTTTAAAGATTATTTATTTATTTATTTGACAGACAGAGATCACAAGTAGGCAGAGAGGCAGGTAGAGAGAGGAGGAAGCAGGCTCCCTGCTGAGCAGAGAGCCCGATGCGATGCGGGGCTCCATCCCAAGGGTCCTGGGATCATGACCTAAGCCGAAGGCAGAGGCTTTAACCCACTGAGTCACCCAGGCGCCCCTTTTATTTTCTTTAAGACTGTGTAATATGTTATTGTACGTATATGCCACATTTTCTTTATCCGTTCATACATCAATCACACCTCTTGGCTGTTGTGAATGCTCTAGTGGACCTGGGTGTGGTGTTTATTTTTTTTTAAATTGGGTTTTTTAAAAACCCAATCTACCCAACCTATAAGTCTAGCAGTCTAGGGAGTGTTGATGGAAACTGAGGCAGAATGATGATCAGTAGCGGCTAAGTGTTTCAGGAAGCAGAGCATGTGGGCAGAATTCTTGGCCGCCATGCTTCACTGCCTATACATTTCACTTAGAACAAAACGTAGCTTTTGGCATGCCCCCCTTGGGTTTACAGAAAGACAAATTTGCAACAAAGGGCTGGAACTTTTCTTCAGTGACTCATGCAGGTCACATAGCTCAAATCTCTAGTGTCCTTGTATGTCATCCAGGGATTTTCTGGGAGTCATCGTCATCTGCTTCCAACATGGAGACGTGTGCTCTGTCAAATTCCACAAAAGGAGGCATGCTGGAGGGAAGAGAGAAGACAGATCCTGAACTCTGGACTGGGAGGACATTAATTGAAGTCCGTTGTTTTTAAACCTAGGAAAATCAATTAAATTCTTTAAATTTCAACCTTCTCATTTATCAAATGAGGATGACAAAGCAGACTACAAATTTTGGGTGAGGATTTAATGAGAGCAATTGTAAATTCTAAAAAAAAGTGTGATATAAACATTGACTACATGAGTTTTAGTGAATATCAGTATAATAGCATTTGTAGCAAATTTCTGTTTCAACTTGTTGTCATTTAGCTGCTTTCTTTCTTTTTATAACTCGGAGGATAGCAAGCTTTCTTACTCATATATCTTTCACGGTTCTGAAAAGTAAGTTCTTTCCTCTCAAATTCAAATGGAAAAACAGCTGTCTTCCCTGGGGTTTATAGCTTCTATGAATACAGAAATAGTTACTCAAAATTTACCAACTCACAAAAATGTTTGTGGGGAGTGCCAGAAATTGCTGGTTTTTCCTGGATGCCTAGTCCCTCTACTCCTTCTTTATTCTTTAATAATAGAACTCCTGTTTTGTTTTTTCTTGTTGTTGTTGTTTTTTTTTTTTTTTTTTAGCTGGACACATAGCTGCCTAGAATTAAAGATTAGTGTTTCTTAGCTTCTTTTGTGGCTAGCTGTGGTTAGGTATGGAGTTTTGGCCAATTGAAATTGGGTCTGTCTACATGTTTTTAAGCCAAAAAGAAAAAAAAAAGTTAATATAGGCAATTGGCCCCTTTCAAAATAATTGGAAGATGGGGTGGCAGGAGGCTGCCATCTGAACTACTAAGTTCCAGAACATTCCGTCATTGCTGCATTCTATCTTGGAGCATGAAGTGGGATCATCCTGGGTCCCCAATAAATCCAGAGTTACCAAATCAGACCCTTGGGTCACTTATTTCTAGGTATGGTTTATGTGCAAGAAAAAGTTCTTTCTTGTTCATGCCACTGTTGCCTGGGATTTTCTGTCACTCAGAATGGAACCAAAATATAACTGATACAAATTTGATCACAATCATGATTATTACTCACATGGTATTTTTAGATATACTACTTAAAAAAAAAAATCCACACCACACTTTGTTATCTGTGCCCAGGACATCCTCAAATGCAGAAAGCTTTCAAATGTGGATGTAGCAGACACTGTTGGCCTAACTAAGAAGCGGGAAACTTCTTGAATATTTACACAGAGAGGTGCCAGTGGAGGGGATTGGGGACCCAGAGGGTGGAAGAGCCCAATGCCGGACAGTAAGGTAATTTAGGGATTAGCAACAGCTGCTACCACTGCTGGTCCAAAAGGACAGAAGGAAATGGTATCGATTGTATCCTCCTTCCTGTTTGTTCACTACGCTTCCAGGTTTATACATCCCGCCTCATGGATATGTGGCTTGCTTGGCTAAGAAAGTATGAGCAGAAGTGATAGAGGCTTACAAACAGCTAGCATCACAAAGTCTTTCTGACAGCCCCGTAGCTTGTTAAGTAGGCAGCCCTGGGCTTGGAGTCAGGACATCTGCTTTCAATTCCTGGCTCGGCCACTTACCACCTAATAGATCTTGGGCCAATCACCGAGCTTCACCTGAAGGCAATTTCTTCACTGGGGCAATGGGCTCCATGATGGATTTATACTGATCTGTCAGTGTCCTTTTATCCTGCTACCATGTATGTTGGTTCAACCATACAATAGCCATCCCTGAAAGGAGAAATTCTTGTCCCTAGATTGAGTACTTTATTTTCCCTGTTCTTTGACTTTGTCAAAGTCCTAGTATATTGTCTTTGTCCTGGTATTTATTCACCAAGTGGGGTTTTTTTTTTTTTTTTTTTTTTTCCTGCAAAAAATGACTATTTCTTCCATGAACCAAAGCACTGCAAAGTCGACTCATTCCCATTTTTAGTACAATGATTCCATTGGCTGGGAAAAAGAGTGTAAGTTTCAGGAATGACTTGACAGGTGCAGGAAAAATATCAACACTCCAGAGCCTCAGATAAATGAAGACCCTTTCAAGTGGCGTTGAGTGCTGTGATAAAGAAATTTTCAAAAAGGAGCTGTAATGCAATCTTTTAGTCCCCTCCCCCCCCAACTACACTTCCAAACTCCCAACTGCGCTTGTCACCTGCGCTGTCACCACCTTCTTTTCCCCCTTTTCAGTGGGAGAAAGATTGTATTTCACTTGAGTTACACCAACTAGACTTCCTGGACTGACTACTAAGGACTCTCTGTGGTTTTAAATGCTGCACACAGTTGTTGTTGCTAAAAATGAGGGGATGGGGTGAAGTGTGTCTTCTTAGTTGTCACCAGTAAGTCTGAGAGTTGTGTTCAGTCATCCTGCTAGGAGCTTCTGAAATGTAAATTCCCAGCACTGGGGATAAAAGTCACCCTGAGGAATGGTCGAGGGGAGATGGGATGAAGAAGGGAGGTCTCTTGCCTACCTGGCTGAAACAGAGCTATGCCCATGTCTCGTAGGCACTAGTCCTGGGATCTCTCACCAATCCTTCTAACTGATGGCCACACTGATTTCTAAATAAAAGGCCATGAGTGGGGCCATCCCACTCTCATTGGGGCAAGATTCCTCAGAGATATCCCTAGGCATAGACATCAGCTTGGTCTCTGGGCCACCCTCCCTGGGCAGCCATGGTGGGTAGGGTGGCAGAAAATTCTTCGGGTTGGAAGCCTTTCAAAACAGAACCATGTCTGATAATCTAGTGTTTGTGTTTTCATGACATGGATCTTCCTGCAGTTTTTCCAGCCTGATTGAAACTCTTAAAACGAATACATGAAAAATCAAACCATGGCCTTCCCTGCCTTCACCAAGGAAAGAGGGTGGGATTTCATCCCATTTCCCACCTTTCCTCCACCAACAGGCTTACATCTGTTTGTTTCTATTTAATATTTTAACAAGTAGCGTAAGTAATATACACAGAGTGTGTTAGTTTCCTGTTACTGCTGTACAAATGACCACAAACTGAGCGGCTTAAGACAACACAAACTTACTATCTTCCAGTTCTACAGGTCAGAAGTGCAAAATGAATCTTAGGGGCTAAATCAAGGTGTCAGCAAACCTGTATTTCTTTTGGGAGAATCTTTTTTGCTATGTTTTCCGGCTTCTAGAAGCCTCCTTGGCTCCCGGCCCCTTCCGCCACCTTCAGAGTGGGTCACTCCAGTGTCTGCTGCCACTGTCACATCTCTTCTCTGAGTCTTGTCCTCTGCCTCCCTCTTATAAGGACCCTTGAGGTTGCTTGGAGCTTACCCAAATTATCAAGTATGATCTCCCCATCTCAAGACCTGTCGCTTCATCACATCTGCAAAGTCCCTTTTGCCATGTACAGTATCATAGCCCCAGGTTTCAAGGATGAGGAAATAGACATCCTTGGGCATCACTGTTCTATCACACTTAATAAAAGGACAATAAGTAGTATAGAGGGCATAAAATAAAAAATCAAATCACCCCCCACGTAATTTTTAATTGTGTCAATCTAAGTTCTTCTGTTAGTTTGCTACCAAACTCTAAATAACATGCTTATATATTTCTAGTTGTTGATTGATAAACTTTAAAAATATCTGTTGATATATTTCCTTGTTGATAAATACTGAATTTAACACACGTACCTCCCTTCTCTTGCCCCTCAACTTTCCCTTTTTCCTCTAATTAACTGACCTGACATTGACTTTTGACACTGTTTATTGACGGCCTATAAGTAGGATGCAAGAGTTGCTGTATTTATACTTTTTCCCCAGGTTTCCTCCTACTCCTCTATGCTTGGCTCGTCAGTGATATCATAATTTTCTATAATTAAGTCTTCCATGTGCTTTGTCTATATGTCTATAGATTAGTTCTCAGATTAAACATAGTGATTCCGATATGATGATTCTGAAGGTATTAATCACTGAAGGAAAAACAGGGTGAGCAGACCTCTAGAAAAGAAAATGCAAACCTACATTCCTAAAACTGTACCTCTTGGGAGAAAGAAATTCCAAGTATCAAGAACAATGGAATTTCCCCGCCCAGCAACTACTAAAAATTGGTTCACATTTTAATTTGCCCTGTGCAGACCTGTGATCTCCTTGGACAGCTGTTGTTTTACTGGGGACTGTATTGTTTTTATTATTTTCATGTTCACAGAAGAGTGAAATTTTATTTTCATATTCAACATATATATTGAATGAACTCAAAGGTTTTTTTGTTTGTTTGTTTGTTGGAAAGAGCCTTCTAACTTCCTGATTTAATTTGAACTACTTTTTTTCAAGGCAAGCCGCATACAATTATTCAAGAATCTCTTCTTTGCACTTTTGAATGCATCATACTATTTTTTAGATTATATATGTTCTTGCTTGGAATCCTTTTTCATTTTGCTAAAATAACACCTCAAATAATTTTTTCCAGAAATGGTGCAATGGAGGTTACCTCTCTGGGTCCTTACCTGTTTGAAAGTGTTGATAATCATTTCTTAAGTTCAGTTGAGAGTTTGGCCAGGGATAGAACACTCAGTGCCAAATTTTCTCTCAAATCTTGAAGTTATCATTTTGCTTTCTTGTAGCATTCATTGTTGCTGTCAGTAATCTGACACCAATAGGCTGCTTTTTCTTCATAGGAGCTTTTTTTTGTCTCTTCGGGAAATTTTGGGAATTCTCTTTCCTTTTTTTGAAGTGCTTTAATTTTATAGGCCTGTGTCTTGGTTTAGACATTCCTCCCCCACCCCCCATTCAGCTTGCTTAATTCTTAGTGTTCTTTAAAAAATTTTTTTTTTTTTAATTTTTGGGGTAGAGAGGGGCAAAGAGTGAGGGGCAGAGAAAATCTTTTCCTTTTTTAAAATTTTATATTTATTTATTTATTTGACAGACAGAGATCACAAGTAGGCAGAGATGCAGGCAGAGAGGGAGAGGAGGAAGCAGGCTCTCCGTTTCCTGAGCAGAGAGCCCGATGCGGGAGGTGATCCCAGGACCCTGAGATCATGACCTGAGCCGAAGGCAGAGGCTTTAATCTCCTGAACCACCCAGGTGCCCCGGGACAGAGAGAATCTTAAGCGGGTTCCATGCTGAGGCCAGGCTCCATCTCACGACCTGAGATCATGTTGATGCTCCTTTTATTTTTTATTTTATTTTTTAATATTTTATTTATTTATTTGTCAGAGAGAAACAGCGAGAGAGAGCGAGCACAGGCAGACAGAGTGGCAGGCAGAGGCAGAGGGAGAAGCAGGCTCCCTGCTGAGCAAGGAGCCCGATGTGGGACTCGATCCCAGGACGCTGGGATCATGACCTGAGCCAAAGGCAGCTGCTTAACCAACTGAGCCACCCAGGCGTCCCACGATGCTCCTTTTAAACTGGAAGACCCACATCTCTTCAGTTTTCCCCAACTCAGGGCATTTTTCTTCTTTTATTTCTTTGATGATGTCCTTCATTCATTTTCTGTTCTCTGTTCTGGAATATCTACCATGTGGTAATAGGACCATCTGGATTCATCTTATATGTCTCATATCTTTCTTAGAACTTTTGCTTTAATTGCTGTAATTTTTTTTTAAGATTTTATTTATTTATTTGACAGAGAGAGCAAGAGAACACAAGCAGGGGGAGCAGCAGAGGGAGAGGGAGAAGCAGGCAAATACAATCTTAAAAACAAAACAAAACAATGGTCACAAGCATTAGTAGTGATAAGTGTGCCAGCAATGATTATAAATGCTCGATATATTCACTCATTTAATTCTTGCGACAATCCTAGGAGGGAGAAAGTGCTCTCTATCAAACAGTATTGGCTAGGTAGGGTTGTGGTAGCAAGCAAACCCAAGTTTCAGTGGTTTCAACAACAAAGTTTCATTTCTTACTTGTATTTCAGGGTGGCTGTGGGTCAGCTGTAGCTCAGTAGCTCTTCCTCACTTTGGTGTCAAGGTCAAGGTCAGCCCCTATTTTGGTCTCATGGCAGAGGGAGAAGAGGTGGCTGAACTTGGTAATAGTTCTGAAAACTTCTGCTCAGACCCGTTGCCCATCACTTCCTCTTTCCTTCTATTGGCCAGCTGGCATGGCCACACCTGATGTGAAGTGTACAGGTGTACTCACCTATAGAAAGAGGACAAAAAAAGGAAATTGGAGAGGATCTTTGCTTTTTAGTTGAGGAAACTGAGACACAGAGATAGCAAGCAACTTGCCCAAGGTGACCCAGCTTGTAAGTGCTATGACTGAACCCCAGGGGCCCATAAACAGTACGAACAAACATTATTTCTCTCTTATAGGCCCTGTTCCCCCTTCAAAATCCTTTCACACTATTTCCAGAAGTTTTTAGGGAGTATCTCATGTATGTTCACAAACAGGTCTTCTCAGCCTGACCAGCTGGTGAGGTCTCTGCCATGTAAAGAGCCACATAAAGGTACCTCCCAGGGGTCGTCTCTTCTTATTATTTAATCGCTACCTACTTCAGACTCTCTTGTTACCAATTCACCGGTACCAAAGCTGCTGGGGCCCATCAGAACGAGGAGGCTTTCATCGTGGGGTTCAGGGTGTGGCTGCTGGTGTCTATTCTGTGGGCACTGCTTTGGCACCATGCCTCTGAGGTGTGTGCTTGGGCATGATGGTTGACATCCCTGAAGTCATGTTTTGCCATCTTCCTTGACCCTGGACCCAAAGTACCATTGGCTTTAGCTCTCAATATATCATAGTTATTTATTTATTTATTTTTTAAAGATTTATCGGTTTATTTTATTTTATTTTATTTATTTATTTTTTAAAGATTTTATTTATTTATTTGAGAGAGAGGCAGTGAGAGAGCATGAGCGAGGAGAAGGTCAGAGGGAGAAGCAGACTCCCCCCGGAGCCGGGGGCCCGATGCGGGACTCGATCCCGAGTCTCCGGGATCATGACCTGAGCTGAAGGCAGTCGTCCAACCAACTGAGCCACCCAGGCGTCCCATTATCGGTTTATTTTAGAGAGAGGGAGAGAGCATGTGTTCAGGGGGATGTGATGGGGGCAGAGGGAGAGAGAATCTCAAGCGGACTCCCTGCTCCCAGCAGAACCCGATTCAGGGCTCGATCTCATGATCCCAAGGTTGTGACCCGAATTGAAATCAAGAGCTGGACACTCAATCAACTAAGACACCCAGGCGCCCCCACAGTGATTTTTTTTTTGAATTATGTTTTTATTTTTTGGAAAGGTAAAATGTTCATGTTATAACAAATAACATATAATAACAATATAAGAAAACATACAATCTGACTTCCATTCTCGCCTGCATGTGCCCAATTCTCCCTTTCCAGGGTACAGATTTATATTAGTTTCTGATATTATTATTATTATATTATATATAATTTAAATTCTTCTAAAATTTCTGAATAAATACTAGCAATGTATTTTTATCTCCTTTTCTTGTGCAAAAGGGAGCATACTGTGTATTATTCTGTACAATTACAGGTAAAACTGGGTCCCTCCAAAACGTATTTTTAAAATCCTAAGCTCCAGTGCCCATGAATATAGCCTTATTTGGAAATAAGGTGTCTGTGGATGTAATCAAGTTAAGATGAGGTCTTTAGGATGGACCCTAATCTAATATGATTGGTGACCTTCTATGAAGGTGGAAATTGGGCCACAGACAGAGAGGGAGAATTCTGGTGGTGACAGAGGCAGAGACTGGGGTAGTGCACCTGCCAGCCAAGGAAGGCCAAGGACGGCCAGTCAAGAATAGAAGCTGAAAGAGGCAAGAAAGGACCCTTCTTTTGAGGCTTTAGAGAGAGGGTGGCCCTGCCAATCCTTTGATTTTGGACTTCCAGGCTTCAGAAACATAATACAATACATTTCTGTTGTTCTAAACCATCTAGTTTGTGGAAATTTGATAGTATAGACCTAGTGAACTAGAACCTGCACTTTGCTTTTCTTTCACTTAACATAGCAGAGATTTTCTGAAGCAGTACAAAAAAGCTTTCCCGTGTTGAAAAATGCAACACAATATTCTGTTTGGATTACCATTATTTATCTTGCTCTACTGATGAATACTTGAATTATTTTTGGGTTTTTACTGCTACAAACCATCTTGCAATGAATACTCTTTTTTTTTTTTTTTAGAGAGAGAGAGAGAGAGAGTGCTCATGTGTGAGTGGGGCGGGGGTGGCAGGGGGGTGAGGCGGGGGTGGCAGGGGGGTGAGAGTGGGGATGGGGAGAATAAATTCCCACATATATTTTGATTAATGTCTGGACTTTTAAAAAAATATTTATTTGATAGAGAGAGAGAGAGAGAGAGAAATCACAAGTAGGCAGAGAGGCAGGCAGAGAGAGAGGGGGAAGCAGGCTCCCTGCTGAGCAGAGAGCCCGATATGGGGCTCGATCCCAGGACCCTGAGATCATGACCTGAGCCGAAGGCAGAGGCTTAACCCACTGAGCCACCCAGGTGCCCCTAATGTCTGGACTTTTTATTCTGTTCTATTTATCTGTTTATTTGTGTCTTAATACCAAAATATTTAAAGTTTTGTGTTTTATTTTATTTTTTTTTAAGATTTTATTTATTTATTTGGCACAGAGAGAGATCACAAGTAGGCAGAGAGATGGGCAGAGAGAGGGAGAAACAGGTTCCCCGCTGAGCAGAGAGCCCGATGCGGGGCTCGATCCCAGGACTCTGAGACCATGACCTGAGCCGAAGGCAGAGGCTCAACCCTCTGAGCCACCCAGGCGCCCCTAAAGTTTTGTGTTTTAAAACATATAATATTTAGTAGGGCAATTCTTCATTCACTACTTTGTTGTTGTTGTTTTCCCCCAAAAGTGTTCTGGCTCTTGCTTTCCTATTTGTGTATATAAACTGTAGAATCACCTTCTCTCAGTAGTCTGATATATAAACAGAGTTTCCATTTTCACTCACTACATTCTCTTTCTTTAGGGTTTACACAGTTTCATGTGCTCTTTCCCTCTGATGTTTGGGTTTGTATCATCACAAACCCAAACTTCACAGGCTTCTTATTCTTCCCTACAGTGAATACATCCTGACAACCTCTTGGACTACAACGTTCCCTACTTCTGCCAGGACCCTGCAACCAACAGTCTGAATCCTACCACTGTCAGTGTTTGGGCTGGAGCAGGACCTTGATAAAGACATACTCATTCATGCTGCCAGTATCTACTAGCACCTTCTTAAATATCCAGGAATAATATAAATCTAATAAGAAATGAATAGCCCTATGAGAAGAAAATTCTGAAATTTTTCTTTTTTTAAAAAAGGTTTATTTGAGAGAGAAAGAGAGTGTGAGTAGCGGGGAGGGGCAGAGGGAAAGGGAGAGAGTCTTCAAACAGATTTCCTACTGAGTGGGGAGCCCCCGGGTGGGGCTGTATCCCAGAACCCCGAGATCATGACCTGAACCAAAACTATAAATTGGATGCTTAATTGACAGAGCCATCCAAGTGCCCCATGAGCCATCCAGACACTCTGAAAATTATGAAACCTTTCTTAAGGAAATATACAAATATACAAAGACATATAAATAAAAAGACACATTCTGTTTCTGGAAGGGACCATTTAATGACATTTTTCTCTAAATCAATTATTTGATGCATTCTAATAAATATACGAATGTGATTTTTTAAAAGATTTTATTTATTTATTTGATAGAGATCACAAGTAGGCAGAGAGGCAGGCAGAGAGAGAGGAGGAAGCAGGCTCCCCACTGAGCAGAGAGCCTGATGTGGGGCTCGATCCCAGGACCTCGAGACCATGACCTGAGCTGAAGGCAGAGGCCTTAACCCACTGAGCCACCCAGGCACCCTTACAAGTGTGATTCTTTCCTAACTTGAAATGGTACTTTAAAGGTTCTCTGAGAGAATAATGGGAGAGAAAGCTTTATAAAAACTTGTAATGAAGAGTACTGAGTAAAATATCTTTTAAAGTTATAGTAATTTAAAAAAGTGGTAGTAGTGAAGATTGATGCAATAAAATATAGTACCTAGAAAAGGGCTAATTGCACGAGAACTTGGTTTATGATGAAATGACACTTCAAGTTGGATGAAGAAATATAATGTGTTCAAAAAATGGTAGTAATGGGATATAGCTGAGCCACTTCAACAAAACACCAGAAATACAACTCAGGGCGTTGCTGCTCCATGTGTGGTCCACACACCATGTATTTGTGGTCTATGATGATGTAGGTCCTGAAACTGAGTGTGAGAGTTTAGAAACTTTTATGGCCATTTGACCTTGCTGTGACCTTCAAGTGCATGATCTTCTGTCTGGAAAGGGTATTTTGCATTCTGGAGGTTAAGAACACATGGTGGGTGGTGGAGGTCATGGGCGGTAAGACTATTATAACGTGATATTTAAAGTTCAGTATGAGAAAATGTAATGATTTAAAACCTTTTTGAAATTTTAGTAATTAATAATTAATACTTATTACAGGGGCACCCGGGTGGCTCAGTGGGTTAAAGCCTCTGCCTTCGGCTCGGGTCCTGATCCCAGGATTCTGGGATCGAGCCCCGCATCGGGCTCTCTGCTCAGCGGGGAGCCTGCTTCCCTTCCTCTCTCTCTGCCTGCCTCTCTGGCTATCTGTGATCTCTCTCTGTTAAATAAATAAATTTAAAAAATCTTAAAAAAAATACTTATTACACTATTAAGTATTAATAATTGTTTTGTTTCTTAGCCAGGCCTTCTTAAATTCATTGTTGAACATGATTAGCTTAATGGAATACATTTTGATTATTTATTTTCTAGCTTTAAAACAACAGTAACTTCAGAAAAGGTAGAAAACTAATACAAAGTACTCCCGTATTCACCTAGATTTCCCAGTGGTTAACATTCTACCACATTTGTCTTACCATTCTCTCTTTCTCTCTCTCACTATAGAGACATGGCAGGTAATACTTTCTGAAATAGCCAGAGCAATATGTCACTGTTCCATACACTCTTCTAGAACCTTGCCACTCCTCAGCAAGAAGTGTGGTCTGTGTCCTCCGTTCTTGCCCTGCCTGGGTGTGTGACTGCTGTAGAGAATGGAGTTCAGCATAAGTGAGGTTATTTGACTTCTCAGATTACATCATAGAAAAGATACACCTTCAGCCTGGTTATCTCTACCTTTGTCCTGGTTCTATCTACCCTAGGGCCCAACTGTCATTTTTTGAGAAAGCCCAGAACATATGGTTAGGCCACATAGAGATTTTCCAGTCAACAGCATCAGCATCAGCTTGGCTGTCAGCCAACATCAACCACCAGACCAGGGAGTGATGATTTAGCCCCCAGCCCTCAAATCTTCCAGCTGAGGTCACAGACATCATGGGGCACAGACAAGCCTCCTAATGCTCTGTGCTGTCTGAATTCCTGACTCACAGAATCCATGAGCATAATAACTGGTTGTTCTATGCCATTAAGTTTTGGGATAATTACTCAGCTATCATAAGTAGAACAGTACATTAACAATCTTTTTTTTTTTCCGAGTTATTAGGGAACAAATTACAGGTATGAAGCCATTACTTGTTAATGTTTCCTAAAAGCAAGGACAGCCTTCTGCATAACCACAGAGCAGCCATCAAAGTCAGGAAATTAACACTGAGACACTAGTCCCTTCTAACCCCCAGATCCCATTCGCATTTCACTGGCTGTCCCCAAAATGTCTCATACAGATTTAGGATCTAATCCACAATCACATGTTGCATTTGGTTGTTTTACTTAATCTGGAACTATTCCTCAGTCTTCGTTTGGCTTTTTTGACCTTGGCAATTTTGAAAAGTGCAGGCAACTTACTTTGTAGAATGTTCCTCAGTTTGGGTTTGTCTGATATTTCCTCATGATTACGTTCAGGCTGTATAATATTTTCAGGAATGTCACAGAAATGATTCTATGTTCTTAGTGCATTATATTAGGAGACACCACACAACTTTTAACGTTTTTCACTTGGCTAAAATTTTGTCTGCCATGTTCCTCTATTGTAGAGTAAATAAATATTTTGTACTCAGTATTTTGTGTAAATTTCCTGTTCTTCAGCAAAATTTACCCCCCTAGTTTTGATGTCTGTTGGTGATTCTTTGCTTTAGTCAGTTACTACTATCATGGCTGCTAAATGTTGATTTCCTAATTCCATTATTTCTTCTACATGTATTAACTGACTTTCTATTAAAATGAGAGTTTTCCTTTCTTGTGGATGTACATACAACTAATGATGCTTACTTTATTCAAAGCGCTTATCTGTTAATCATTATTTTATGCTCAGATTATCTCAGGTTGGGTCATCGAGATATGCTTTCTTCATTCTTTAGGCACTTCCTTTCTCTCTGGCACAAGAAGATGTTCTAGACCATATCAGAAAACCAGAGCCCATGGGCCAACTCCAGCTTAACAGCTGCTTTTGTAAACACAATCTTTTTTTTTTAAAATATTTTATTTATTTATTTGACAGACAGAGATTACAAGATAGGCAGAGAGGCAGGCAGAGAGATAGAGGGAAGCAGACTCCCTGCTAAGCAGAGAGCCCGACGTGGGGCTCGATCCCTGGACCCTGGGATCATGACCTGAGCTGATGGCAGAGGCTTTAACCCACTGAGCCACCCAGGCGCCCCTGTTAACACAGTCTGAGCATTGTCTACAGCTACCTTCACACTCCTGCAACTGAGTTGTATGGGAGGGTGTGTATTTGCCAAAGTTGTTGTACCATTTCACATTCTCACCAGCAGTGTGCTAGAGTTCCAGTTGCTACACATCATTGCCATCACTTGGCATTGTTAATCTTTCTAATTTTTAACCATTCTAATGAGTCTATAGATGTATTTCATTGTGGTTTCAGTTTGCATTTCTCTGATGACTGGTTATGTTGAGTGTGTTTCATGTATTTATCAGCCATTTGGATATCTATTCCAGCCTTTTTTTTTTTTTTTTTAAAGATTTTATTTATTTATTTGTCAGAGAGAGCGAGCACAGGCAGACAGAGTGGCAGGCAGAGGCAGAGGGAGAAGCAGGCTCTCTGCTGAGCAAGGAGCCCGATGTGGGACTCGATCCCAGGATGCCGGGATCATGACCTGAGCCGAAGGCAGCTGCCCAACCAACTGAGCCACCCAGGCGTCCCTCCAGCCTTTTTTTGGAAAAATAAGTGTTTTTTTGTCTTTTTTAAATTAAAGATTTTATTTATTTGAGAGAGAGAGAGAGAGAGAGAGAGAAAGCACAAGCAGGGGGAGTGGAAGAGGGAGAAGAACACTTCTCCCTGAGCAGGGAGCCTGATGCAGGACTCCATCCGAGGACCCTGAGATCATGACCTGAGCTGAAGGCAGAGGCTTAACCGACTGGCCACCTAGGTGCCCCTCATCTTTCTATTACTGCGTTGTAGGAGTTCTTTCTTTTTATTGTACTTGACATTGAATGTTATATTAGTATTAGTTTTAGGTGTACAACAGTGGTTTGACAATTCTATATATTGAGCAATGCTCATTAAAATAAGTGTAATTACCATCTATCACCATATAAAATTATTACAACATTATTGACTCTCCTATGCAATATTTTTAATCCCTATGATTTATTTATTTTATAACTGGAAGTTTGCACATTTAAGAGTCCTTTATATATTCTGATACAAGTTTTTTGTCAGGTATGTATTGTAAATGTTTTCTCCCATTCTGCAGCTTGTTTTCTTATTGTCTTAATGATGTCTGTTGTGAAGAAAACCATTTTTTATTTAATTTTTTTGGTCTATGTTTTATGGCCTATTTAAAATTTTCACTTCTGCCCCTCTTCTACAAGCATGGTAATTTTTGCTTTTTTATTTATGTTTATGATACACTTCTAATTTTTATAATAGTCTGAAGTGTGATTAATGGTCAGCTTTTAAAAATACAGATATCCAGTAGTTCTAGCAGCATTTATAGAAAAGACTTTCCTTTTACCCATTGAATTGCTTTGACATGTTTGGGGAAAATGAATTTACCAAATATTAGTGGATCTAAATCTGGAGTCACCATACTATTTTGGTGATCTTTATGTCTATTCTTTTACCAAAAGCTTAATTTTTGAATTTTTGTCCTAATTATTATAGCTCTGTTGTATTAAACCATGAAATCAGATAGCTTTTCCAACTTCCTTCTTTTTAAAAATGGCTTTTGCTCTTCTAGGTCTGTAGAAATTTTCATTATACATTTTAGAATTAACCTGTCAGTAGCAACCAAATTGCCTGCAGGAATAGAGATCAGGATTACACTGACTCTATAAATCAGTCTGGGGAGAATTAAGAATACTGAGTTTTCCATTTCATTTTTCCCAATAAAGAAGTCCTGCATGTCTTTTATCAACTTTAATGTGCCAAATTTTTATAATTTTTCTATGTCATTATTACTATAGTTTTTGAAATAAAATTTTATTATTATGGAATCTAACAAAATATTTGAGGCCTGTCTTTTTTTTATTCATTTCATGTTTCTTAGAGATTTAGTTTTAGAAAATTTTCCAAAGAACCATTCTATGAAAGATTGTCCTTCACCACAGATAGTGAGAAAAGTACTTGTCTAGAGATAAAAAGCTGAGATTTGGTCAGTGCTTTCAGTTTTCATCATCTTCCAAGCATTTCTGGAAAGGGGGGGGTGTATAAAGAGCCAGGGCAGTTCATGCCCAACTGTTTTGGGAAAATGCTGCAGAAGTGACACATATCAACCTGTTCCTACCCCATGACCATACCTTGCTGCAAGGGAGGCTGGGAAATGTAGCTTTAGCTGGCTTACATGAGTCTAGTTATAGCTACTACTATGGAATAAAGAGAACATGGCTATAGATATAGTGGGGAAACAACTGGCATTCTGTCACTGTTGATGCTTCTGGATACCTTAATGCACTCCTGTCTTTCAATGTTGTGGACATTCTCACACCTCCCCAGATGAGACATCTCAAAAGGCTTTTCTGGGTGAATGGCTAGGATCTCAAGCTGCTATGCATTCTCGTCCATCAAGTTTGGATGTGGCTTCTCATGATCTGATGACCTACTGTGGAGCAGAGTACCATGTACCAGTTACCAGTCCCCAAAGGACTCTGAGTACGTGGAGGATAGCAAAGATCATCACCGTGCCAAACACCAGGAATAGAAGATCCAAACACTTCTGCCCATTGCATCTTGGTATCGAAGTGGCCAAGGCGACAGTACTAAATGAGACGATGTTTTACTCACGTAGAAGGGGACAGAGTAAGATTAGGTTCAGTAGTATACCAGAGGGTCTCTCCCAGCAGAGGCATAGGGCAGTTGGCCTCTGCTGACCCTCTCGTGCCACAGTTGAGGGAACTCTATTCCCTTCTCATGGAGGACGGATATTACAATGGGCTTGGCCAGGTGCCATTTGACACACGTGCTTTAAGCTGAGACAAAAGAGTACTTATTGAGGGACACCTGGGTGGCTCAGTTGGTTAAGCAGCTGCCTTCGGCTCAGGTCATGATCCCAGTGTCCTGGGATCGAGTCCCACATCGGGCTCCTTGCTCAGCAGGGAGCCTGCTTCTCCCTCTGCCTCTGCCTGCCACTCTGTCTGCCTGTGCTCGCTCACTCTCTCTCCCTCTCTCTGACAAATAGATAAATTAAAAAAAAAAAAGAGTACTTATTGAGTCTGAAACAAGAAAAGATACTGTCACACAGGGCGATAAGCCTGCACAGAGCATGTGGGCTCTTTATCTCTTGGTAGGAAGTGTTCCAGGCCCAAGGCCAGTTCTTATGCAACAGAATGGAGGGTAGGGGATGGGAGGTCGGGGATGGTGAAAAGACTGAATGCATGAGGCGGCCTTCTCCAACACTCATAAAACAAAGAATACAGGTGTGTATCCCTCCTAAAGATGCACATTGAAATGGTAGACTAGGTCAAGGACAACTGCAATAAAATCCTTATTTGGAAAAGGAAAAGAATTGTAAACACTAGCCGACAATGCTCCATAGCACTGATTAATTCTCACAGAACCAGTTGTGAAGGTTCCTTGCTTTAGCAGTAGAGTGACTTTTAGGGCAGACTCTGGTTCTGTTATCTGGGCAGAACTCTTTTATCTATTGTTCTCTCTCTCCCCTCATTCTGTGATGAAGCAGACACCTAAAGAGTCCCAGCCACTTAAAGTCTGTGTCACATGTACAACTTGTTTTTGCTGGTGCAGGACTTATTGGGCCTCTCCTCAAGGGAAACAGCCCAAAGTCTAACTGATCTGTTCCAACTGGGTCAAAGCCCAGGGTCTTGGGTGAATACACAGGCTTTTCCATGGTGTGTTGGAGGCTTTATCATCTGGCTAGGACGTAGCACCCACCATTCCTCTCCTATCTCACAGGTTCGAACTTTTCACATGGACACAACTGGCTGTAAGAGAATAGGAAATGTAGACCTGAGCTGAGTAGCTCTGTCCTGATCTGAAACTTAGGAGTCCTGTTATTAAAGATGCAGATGAAGGATACTTGTGAGCAATTAGTCAGTCTTGGCCACACTCAGGCATGATGTCTCTCTTCTACACCACACTGGTCCAGTCATGGAACTTAGTACTCGTGACTCACAGACACACATAAACACATGCATATTTACACAAATCTTTTGTTGGTGATAATAGATTACTTATTCGGTTTGGGAAAGACAGATGCTATTTATATCATAAATGATGGGAATTACACTACCATACTTCTTTAAAGACCCTTATCCCTTTCACTATGTTTCTTAGCCTCACTTCTGCTTTTCCCTTTCCTTTGTCTGCTCTGTATTTCAAATTTACTATTCAGTCCTATTGCTGAGTGCTTTAGCTTCCTTTCTGTGTCCTTGACAATTCTAAAGCCCTGACTGTCTCACTTTCCACCCAAGTGATACTACTAAGGGATTTTGCTAATGGAAGACAGTTTTCCTTTAAAAGGAATTTAAGGGTCCAGTGTTAAAATTACGATTTTGGTATTGCATGGAACAATGGGTATGGTACATAAACAATGAATTCTGGTACACTGAAAAGAAATTTTAAAAAAACTTTAAAAAATTATGATTTTCTTGTACCCTGCTCAAGTTTTATATGGTAGAGAAGGGACTGGAATGAAAAAAATATATATATGTATATAATATATGTACAATACCTATAATTGCATAGTGAGATTATGGAAATTTCATTTTTTCTATTATTTTGCAAATGTATTATTACAGAAATAGATTTCCTTTATAATCTGAAACACAGTTTATGTTAAATAGATTGTATTAAATAATCAATTATAATTTTCTCCTGAAAATTGGTAAACATGTGGCATAAACTATATTCAGCCCAGCTTCCTAGCTACATTTCTATAGGTAAGAGAAGAGAAAATATCACATAATCATAACTAACATTCATTGAATATTTACTATGTTGTAGACAATTCACTACATACCATAGATGAATTAACCAACTGAATACTTTCTACAACCCTAAAATTGAATATTATTTTTATTATTTTCATTTTATAGATAAGGAAGAGAGGTCACAAGAGAGGTCAAGTTTCTTGTTCAAGCTCACACAGCTAATAATCAAAGCATTCGGAGTGCTTATTAAATGCTTTGTTTTATGAGATATATTCATATTTAAAAATTTTTTAAAAAATTTCTTTATTTGACAGGGAGAGAGACACAAGCAGGGGGAGTGTGAGAGGGAGAAACAGGCTTCCCGCTGAGTGGAGAGCCCAATGTGAGGTTCCATTCCAGGACCCCGGGACCACAACCCGAGCGGAAGGCAGACACCTAATGACTGAGCCAACCAGATGCCCCAAGATAGATGCATATTAATATTATTTAATTCTCATCTGAACGCTATGCGACAGATATCATGCTGCACATTCATAAATGAGTAAACAGAGGGCCGGAAAGTTTTAGTAACTTGCCCAAGTTCATGCAGTTAGTAAGTGGCCAGGGATTTGAATCTGGACAATCTGGGTCCAGCTCCATGCTCCTAAACTTCGCACTCTTAAACATTAATAATCACTACATGAGCTAGTACTGTGAAACAAACGAGTTTACTCTCTCAAACAAAGGGGTCCTTGTAGAGATTGCTTTTGAATACCAACATCAGGGACATAAAGCCTGGTGAAGAGTCTGACTGCTGGGTCATTGTGTGTATTAGTGAGGTCTATGCAATTGAGTTCCATGATGGAATCTAGTTGGGTGCATCCATTCACAGCAGGGCGGGAAGACTCCTAGGGAGGGCAAGGTTTGAATTACAGCAACCTGAAGACGAAGTGAGACCCTTGCCTGGAAAGTAAACATCAGAATGCTTATTCAAAAAGCAAAGCCTGGATTTGTTAGGCTCTCTTGAGAGATGCCATCATTATTAAAGGCCTTATACCAGCTGGCTTCCCGTGCACGGGAAAGCTTAATGATGCTGACAGGTCGCATAAGCTTGCACTAATGGGCTCATGTTTTATTTATTCAGGTGCCGATTTGACATTTCCCAGCCCCGATGAATCTATGGATTTGGAAATAACTGGGTCCTCTCTATATATACCGTGATGTTATCTCCCCAAATGAAGGAAATGGGAAACAGGAAAGGCCTCGATTCCCTGCAGATAGCTCTCATGGTTTACAATGAGAATTCAAATACTACAAAAAGCATGAGGCAAAATTTAAAACACAAATCATTGGTGTTTAACATGATATATTGCAAAGAAATTTCTGGCACTAAAAGTCTCTCTGTAAGCACACTTCCACACAGCGCCAACTAAATAATGTAACAGCATCTGGACGCCTTCTAAATCGAGTATGAAATTATGTATTTCTCCCATGACACAGATGAGACCAAAAGGCAACATTTCCTAAAATAAAAAATGAAGGGTAAATTACGTAGTGGCTAAGGAAGACTCTTATGCTTTCTTCCTTTTATTTTTTAAAATAACTTTTATTATCGAAGTAAAACATACATCTAGAAGAGTGAACAAATCATGGATGTTTATTTTG
>PISX010001113.1:164108-214247 GCA_004024625.1 Mellivora capensis | reverse complement strand
GGAGGTTCCTCAAAAAGTTGAAAATAGAACTACCCTATGACCCAGCAATTGCACTACTGGGTATTTACCCTAAAGATACAAACGTAGTGATCCGAAGGGGCACGTGCACCCGAATGTTTATAGCAGCAATGTCTACAATAGCCAAACTATGGAAAGAGCCTAGATGCCCATCAACAGATGAATGGATAAAGAAGATGTGATATATATATATGATGTAATACTATGCAGCCATCAAAAGAAATGAAATCTTGCCATTTGCAACGACGTGGATGGAACTAGAGGGTATCATGCTTAGTGAAATAAGTCAATCAGAGAAAGACAACTATCATATGATATCCCTGATATGAGGAAGCGGAGATGCAACATGGGGGACTGGGGGGCAGAAAAAGAAGAAAAGAAACAAGATGGGATTGGGAGGGAGACAAACCATAAGTGACTCTTAATCTCACAAAACAAACTGAGGGTTGCTGGGGGGAGGGGGTCGGGAAAGGTGGGTGGGGTAATGGACATTGGGGAGGGTATGTGCTATGGTTAGTGCTGTGAAATGTATAAACCTGGCGATTTACAGACATGTACCCCTGGGGATAAAAATTTGTTTATAAAAAAATAAAAATTAAAAAAAAAAAAAAGACCAAGTAGCATTCATTGTTTTCCTTCCCCTCAGGATCTTATTAGGATCTCTACATCTTGGCCCTTGGAATTTGGGCAAATTCAAAGAAATTTACTTAGGGAGTCACTTTATGGGCACTGGCAATTTCACATAACTCACGATCTAGGATCAGCCCAGTATATTTTCTCAAGTCAGAACTCTTAGCAACCCACAACCTGGATTGTTCTGTTGTACAGGTAGCTGTAACTTCCAGTTTGAAAGCTGTGCCTGGGAAGCAAGCACACAGACCCTAGTTTAGATTTCAAATAAATTTTGGGCTTGTAAATATACCTAACCACATTATAAATTTATGTATGTAAGATTATATATATCTAATGCAATATTCTTAAATCTACTAAATATGGAATCTAAGAAAGAAAAGGAAAAGATCTAAGAAAGGTTACATATTGGTCTTTCCAGTACTTAAAACTCTCTTTCACATGTTTGGCAAATAGCAGGAAATTCATGAACTCAGCTCTAGTTATTTTCTAAAGATTTTGTTTATCCGTTTTGTGTTTTACTGGTTAATTCCAAGATCAAGAGCCTCTACATAATATACATTTATCTTCCATAAAATTCTTGTTCCTTCTAAAGCCTCATTCTTTCTCTAGGACTCCTATATTCATCCATCATGACCCAGTTCTTGATCTCCAGAGGCACTTTTTCAATTGCCTTTTCAAAATCTTAATTTGGATTTCCTACCTGCACCCCAATGCTTTTAATCCAGAATAGGGCCTTGATTCTCTTTCCCATAAGAATTCTCACTGAATTCTATGCATTTTTGTCACTATCCTTCAGGTCACTCACCACAAAGTCTGGGTAATATATTTGATTTATACCTGTGTCTTGTCACCTATATTCTAACTAGGAATAGTTAATAGTTAAATCAGGTAAATCAGAAGTCATCGGGGCTTTTTACTTCCACTGCCATCATCATTGTCCTATTTCTTCTTTCCCAGGCTATTGTATTCCAACAAATATCTTGAATCTTTCATACTTTATTCTTCAATCTCTTACCATATTAACCTACCTGGTATACAACCCAGTACCAATATATTTTTAAAAACATCTTGCATGGATTTCCTCCTTCTGCCCATCCACAATATTTAGTATACACTCTCCACCTTGACCCTTCACATTTGTTTCTCATGTAGTTTCTGTTTCAGGATCGTTACTGGACATATCTTCAATGCCAGCTCTGTTCTACACCTCAGTGAACACAGTAAACAAACATCCTAGCCTTTAAGGATTTTGCATTCTAGCTGAGGGGTCAGAAAATAAGTATAATAAATAAGTGAATTATTAAGCATGCTGGAATGTAGTTGTTGTAAGAAGGATCCATAGTTCAGAGTGAAGAGGCACTGAAATAGCATCTCAGGATAGCCAGAATGAGCTTCACTAAAAACATGACATTTGAGCAAGGATTTTAAGATTAAAAAAAAAAGAGAGAGAGCAATATGGGGATGTGGAGAAAAGGAGTCTGGGCCAAGAGGATGGTCAGTTGTGCTTCCCTGATAAAGAATACATCTGTGTGTCTAGCCAACATGGTTGGGCATCAGACAGGACACGAAGAGCCACTGGGTTTGTGGCCTCACGGCCATTGTATGGATGAGGGCTTTCACTGACAATAACTTGGAGAGCCTCTGAAAGATTTGAGAAATGATTTTTCTGATGCACACATTAAAAACACACACTTTGGTTATAATATTGAGGAGAAAAAAAAACAGTAAAAAGGCAATCGTGGAAGTAAGGGATCTTGCTAGGAGACAACTGCAGTAATTCAGGCCAGAGGTCATGGTACTTACACCAAAGTGGTAGGCAGGTTTCATGGAGACGGTGAGAAATTATCTTACCTGGATAATGGGTTTTGAAGAAAGATCATAAAGATGTGCTGACAGATTGGACATGGTGAGTGAGAGAGAGGGGTGAAGGATAGCTATAGGTGTGTGTACTGAGGAGCTGGAAGGATGGTTGTCAGTAATTGAGATGGGGAAGACCATGGATAGAGCAGATCTGGAAAATGGAAGAGGAGAATTTCCCATTTGGATGTGTTACTTTTGAGATGTCTATTCCACATCTGAAAGGAACTACAAGCAGGCCATTTACTACACAAGACTGGCATTGACTGGAGAGACTCAAGGTAGAGCTACAACTTTGAAAATCCTTCGCAGAGAGACCCTATTTAAAACCATGAGACTTGATGACATCAATATAGAAATGAGTATCAATAAAGACATGAGGGGTCCAAGGATTGAGCTCTCTTGCATTCCCACAGACAGAAGTAGGATTGATGGGGGGAAACCAGCAAAGGAGGAGGGGTAGTCATGCACACTGAGTTAGGAGGAAAACTGAGTTTTCAGAAAACCGAAGTGAGAAAAACATTTTCCAAGAGCTAATGCATCAATTTACCTTGGTGTGAAACATTTTTTTAGCCAAATCACTTAGATGTTACCTAATATACATTTTATTCTTAAACTAGATGGGACCAGCAACTGTTCATGAACCATATTCTGTAATTTCTTACCTGTGTTCAAGTTTTATCTATAAAAGATATGCTCTGTCAGTATTTCAGTACATGAAGTACTTCTTAAATTGTAGATGAAATGTATTACTTAAATATGATATAGTCATTGGAAAAAAAAGAGTAAATGCAAATAAAGCATGCTATTCACTGAATGTTTGTGTTCCCCCAAATTCATATGTTGAAATCTTTAACTCTGGATGTGATGGTTTCAGGGAGGTGGGACCTTTGAGCAGTGATTAGGTTATGAGGGTAAAGCCCTTATGAATGGGGTTAGTGCACTTATAAAAGAGACCCTAGAGAGTTCCCTTGCCCCTTCCATCATGTGGGGATGTGAGAAGATGGCTGTCTATGACCCAGGAAGTGAGCTTTCACCAGACACTGAATATGTAGGTGCCTTGATCTTGGGCCTCCCAGTCTCCGGGATCATGAGAAATAAATTTCTGTTGTTATGCCATCCTATGGTATTTTGTTACAACAGACCAAAAAGACTAAGACAAAGCATAAGAAAAAATTTATCCTGAATACAATAATATAGATATAACTGTTCACTTAACTTGCTTTTAAGTTTTGATATGATAAACATCATTTTGATGAGATGCTTAACATATGTGTGTGTGTGTGTATAAATAAATTTCTTTGAACAATATAAAATCATTTCCTTCAGGTGAATTTCCAGAATTAATATTTCTGAATCTAAAGAATTTGAAAAATTCCATTTAACTGCTTAAATTAATATAATCTATGATATACTTTAATTCTTGTCTTTAAGTTTCTTCTGTTATTTTTCTCTTTGTAAGCATAGGTATGCACATGTTTGTGCATGTATGTACTCACACACTAAATTTTTTCATATTTACTTGATATGAAAAAATCTTGCTGGCATTTTAATTGAAATTGCTTAAAATTTACATAAAACTTCATTTTAAATGTATAGATATTTTCATTTAGGAATGTAGCATGTTTATTTAATGAAACTTATTAAATATCCCTCAGTTATTTTATATCTTTTTAAAGCTAAAGTGATTATTATTTTTAAATAATATAGACTTACAGAAAAGATTACAGAAATAATACAAAGGACATTTTTTTCTCAAACCATTTTAGAATAAGTTACCTATATTATGCTGTATTATCTCAAATACTATAGTAATACTTATAAGCAAGGACATAATTACAATATACAAATTACCATCCAAATCAGGAAATTAACATCTTACATTCCTACCATGTGTTCCATAGACTCATTCAAATACTTTCAGTTGTCCCAATAATGGCTTTTATAAGAAAATAATCAAATCTAGGATGAAGCATTGCATTTAGTGCCATGTCTTTTTAGACTCCTTCCATATGGAATAGCTCCTAAGTCTTTCCTTAACTTCCATGACCTTGGCATCTGAATATTATAGACTTTTTTTTTTAATAGAACATCTGTCAACTTGAATTTTTTTCTTCATGATTACATTCAGTTTATGGACCTTTAGCAGGAACATCACACAAGTGATGCTACATCCTTCTCATTGTATCCCATCAGTGGTGCATGATTCTGTTTGTTTCATTACTGATTGTCCACTTAGATCTCTTGATTAAGGTGTGTTGTGGGTTGGAGCACCTGGGTGTCTCAGTATGTTAAGCATCTACCTTCGGCTCAGGTCATGATCTCAGGGTTCTGGGATTGAGACCTGCATCAGACTCCTTGCTCAGTGGGGAGCCTGCTTCTCCTTCTCTCTGTCCCCCCACCCCTGCTTGTGCTCTCTCTCTCACTCTTTCTCAAATAAATAAATAAAATATTTTAAAAATAATTAAAAAGGTCTGTTGTGGGTTGAATTATATTTCCAAAGAAGATATTGAAGTCTTAATCCCAGGCACCTGTGAGTACCACCTTATTTGGAAATAAGGTCTCTGTGATGTAATCAAGCTAAGATGAGGTCATCCTAGAGTGGTAGGAGCCCCAAATCCAAGCACTGGCATCTTTATAAGAGGAAAGAGATTTGAAGACACAGAGGAAAGAAGGCCACATGATGATAGAAGCAAAGATTAGAGTGATGTGTCTATGAGCCAAAGGTACCCTGAGGCTTGCCAACAACTGTAAGAAGCCAGAAATAGCTAGGAGGGACCCTCCCCTAGAGCATTCAGAGGGAACCCCGTCCTGCTATCTCACTGACTTTGGACTTTGAGCCTTCAAAGTTATGATAGAATAAATTTGTGTCATTTCATATCCCCCAGTTTATAATCATCTATTAACTACAACTCTAGGAAATTAATGCTAGGTAGTATCTGCCAGATTTCTCTACAACAAAATTACTGTTTTTAATAGTAAATATGCTTTTCTCCCCTTGAGTAGTGTCCTTTGAGATTAGATAAGAAAGTCCCTTACTCACCAGTTTTTAGCATCCATTGATGCTTCTTGACTTATTTATTTACTTTCCTTATAGTGGCCAAATGGCGACTTTGCTAATGGCATCCATCAATCTATATGTATTTGTTGGCATTCTACTCTAAGGAAGTGATTGTTTTCTCCATTTATTTCTTTGTATTTCTGTACCTGCATAGACTCATTAGTCAGGGGATTATAAGTTGATATCTTATGGTAATGCACAGATTGTCCCTGCAAGAGAACTCCTTCCAACTGGCTCCTGTGTTCTTTTGTCATATTCCATCATTCTTTGACACAACAAAATGGTTCAGGTCCACTTTGTACTTTTCTGCTCCTGGCCCTAGCCTTGTGGTCAGCCTTTTCTACGAGGAGTCACAGCTGCTTTTAGTGGAGAATGATATTTAGAAACAAGGATCTAGGTGCTAGGTGTGTGCATTGCTATGGGGGTGTTGCTGCACAGAAGTGCTCTCAGGGAACTGTGGTAAGGAACAAACATACATCAATATAGGCACACACATACAGTTGAAATCTGTATTTATTTCTGCATCCATTTATACACATATTGAAGACCGTGATTCACACTCAGTGCCTCCATTTCCAGTCCAGCAACATTGGGTTTATCTCAATTTTCTCCCTTTTCATACTTGTAACTCCTTTCTCTTATAGTAGGGCACATGGCTCCCAATATCTTCCACATATTTTATTATTTATTTTAACATCCTTGTATTTAATCAAACTCTTTCACTGCTTCTACCTCCAAATTTTTTTGGCGGTATGTGGATGCCTTTGTCAAAAATGTCAACAGGTTTCTACTCCTTCACCAAAGGTTTGGAGACCCTCGATGAACTATAGATGCACCACAGTGCTAGGCTTTCATGATCCCAGTGCTGCATAGATACCACATTCTCCTTGCCTGGACTTCAGTAGCCTTGCTAGGTTGTGACCACACCACCTCCTTATTGGGACATCTAGTACCAGGATGGGAGGAAGGGAAGGAGGGAGGGGAAAAGAGGGAGAGGGAGGGAGGAAGGTAAGGAGGAAAGAAGAGAGAGAAGGAGGGAGGGAAGAAGGGAGGGAGGGAGAGAAGGAGGGAGGGAAGAAAGGAGGGAGGAGGAGGGAGGAAGGAAAAATTCATACCATGTCTTATCATTTTTCAGTTGATTCTTTAAAGATTTTCCAAGTAGTTCATAATAACATTAGCAAATAATGATAGATTCTCTACTCACTTTCTAATATTTTATTGAATTGCACTTCCAGGAAAATGTTGACTAATATGAAGCTAAAATATTTTGTCTTACTTAAATAGAAATGTTTTTAGTGTTTCAAGTTTGTGCAAATATTGGCAGTTGATTTGACATAGGCTTTCTTATATTAGAAATAAATATTTAATTCTTGTTTCACTTAGTTTCTGTCTAGAATAAATGTTCAGTTGTATCAAGTATATTATAGGGAAATATTAGATAATAGTTTGACTTTTTCCCTGTACTCAAACATGCAAATAAACATCTTAATATTAAAACACTCTCACAGTTTTAGGAAAGATACTGTGCAAATCACATCATTCTTTAAGTTTATGGCTATTTTAAATGTGACCATTTTTCAGGAATTTTATATCATTTATTATGCTACCTTCTTCATATGTTGGTATCAGGGTTATACTAATTTTGGAAAACACATCTAAAAGATTTCCTCTTTCATTTGTGCTTCAAAACAGTTAAATAAAATAGAAATTATTTCATCTATAGGCAACTTGCTTGTAAAATATTAATACACCTGGTCATTTTGAAAGGAAGGAGGTATATCTCTATAACAACTTTAAATATTTCTTCCATATTAGCAAGCTATTCAGATATTCTTCTTCCTGATTACATTTTAGTAATGCATATTTTCCTAAAATAATTTATTTAAATGATATGTTCAAGAAACCATGAGAGACTCTTGGCTCTGGGAAACAAACTGGGGGTGACTGAAGGGGTGGTGAATGGGGGGCTTGGGTAACTGGGTGATGGGCATTAAGGAGGACACATAACGTGATGAGCACCGGGTGTTATACACAACTGATGCATCACTGAACATCACATCTAAATCTAATGCTGTAGTATATGTTGGCTATTTGAATTAAAACATAAATAATTAAAAAATTAAAAATAAAAAAATGTGAAAAAAGATACATTCAAATTTACTTTCAAAGTAATGTTTAACATCTCTTCTGCATTGTGTGCATGTTCTTTTTTAATACATGTTTTGTATCTTTTCTTCTACTTTCTCTTGCACTCACATCTCTTTTTCTGGCAATTCTACCAGTTTGTGTATTTCAGGGATCAGCACATTTCTCAGCAAAGGGCCAGGGAGTGAAAATACAGGCTTTTGCAGGACATACGGCCTCTGTCACAAATATTTAACTCAGCTCTTACAGCTTAAAAGTAGCCAGAGACAGGACATAAATGATGAGTATGGCCAGGTTCCCATACAACTTTATTATGGACACTGAAATTTGAATTTTATATAATTATCATGTGTCATGAAATATTATTCCTCTTTTCCCCTCTCTCCCCCAACTATTTAAAAATCTAAAAACCACTTGAACAGGAGTGTAATATAAAAACAGGTGGTGGGCAGAATTTGGCCTGCAGGCCACAGTTTTCCAACCCCCAGTCTATTTCATGGATTTGGGCAAACAAACAAACAAGCAAACCAAAACCCACTTTTATTTGTTTATCACATCAATATCTAATTCATTTTTCTCTAAGTTATTTGACATTTAATAATTTAGCATACTTTCCATCTACTTGTATTAATCTTAATTCTTTTTCCTATCTTTTTGAGTTAAATGCTTGTTTTTTCTCTTACTTTTCATGAGTGTTCAAGTCTACAACGTAACAAACAACCATATCCTTATTACCTTGCTTAATAAGTAAAAGATTACAAATAGAGAAAAACCCTTCTGTGTTTGGCAGCCTGGTGAACAAACGAACTTTCGTACCCTCCCAATGGAAACCGTTAAAAAAAAAAGAGCTGGATTAATTTTGTTTTTAAATCTATCACTGAGCTAGATAAACAGAAGGAGTCAACAGAAGGCTTAAAACAATTTAAAATCAGGGACCTCAAAGGTTTGATCAAAATATGTCAAAGCAACTTTGGCCCCAAGAGGGTTTTTGCCAACTTTTTGTGATCCAGAGCTTCTGTCATGATTCCCAAGGGAACACTAGAGGGAATGATCTCTCCTGGGCCCTCCAGAGCAAAGAGCTGGGGCTTGGGGTTCTCCCCACCCCCAGGAAGGGATGAATACAAATTAAAATAGCATGATTTGAACTGGGCTCTGTGGGAAAAAAACACCTTCTGTGAGTATTTGTAACCCAGAGTTGCTCTCACACCTCCTTGCAGCCTGAATTCATACCACCTACGTGGTTGAAAAGCTGGAAGTGAGAATTTAATATAAAGTGGTTTCAGACTGATAATGCTTTCACATAATTGGTAAAAAAGCAAATAAAAACCTGCTCAAAGCAATGCTATTTAACATAGATAGGTCTGAAAAAATTTCTGCAATACATTTGGACACATATTTTTAAATCTCCAAAGGAAATAACAGAAATAACCAAAGCAAACCTCTGTCTGAACATGGTTCAGATAGTGGAATTATCAGACTTAGAATATAAAATAAGTAGGTTTAGTATGTTTTAATGTAGAGGGGCAACTGGGAGGCTCAGTTAGTTAAGTAGGGGACCCTTGGTTTCATCTCAGGGCATCATCACAGGGTCGTGGGATCCAGCCCCACACTGACTCTGTGCTCAGTGGGGAGTCTATTTGGCCTTCTACTTCTGCTCTTTCCTTTCCTTCAAATAAATAAATAAAATCTTTTTATAAACATATGTTTTAATGTAGAAAAGAAAGGCTTGAAAAGGTGAGAATGGAACATGATAAATGATTGAATATTTGAAAAAGAACAGAATGAAGCAATTGGAAATGAAAAAGATGATTAAGCTTTTTTCAAGATTATGAAGAGCAAATTAGACAAAACTGAAGAGATTTGAATTCATGAATAGAAGCTAGACTAAAAATACTACCCAAAATGCAACCCAGAGAGAAACAAAAAAAGGAAGTGTGGAGGGCTGGCTAAGAGATAAATGACTAACATGTTATACAAATAATATGTACCTGATATAGAGGTATATGTATAGATATGTGTGTATATACATAAATGTCCATATAATAAACATATGTGTATATATCAGAATGAAGGGGAGAAAATAGTATGGGGAGGAGGAGACATTCTGAAATATAATGATTAGGAACTTTACTGAATTGTTAAATAACACTAAATCCCAAATCCAAGAAACCCCAAAGTTACAAAGCCAATTCCAAAGTTCATGACACCAAAAAGAATGGCCAGTTGGAAAAGAATTTCTCCAAGGAAATAGAAATTATACTGACTGCTGAATTTCTAGCGTAATAATGGAAATGGGAAGAAAGGAAAATATCTTTAGTGTGCTGGGAAGGAGAAAAAAAAGCAAAATGATATTTTAAGGGAGTAAGACCATTATTAATTATGTAGTGCACATAGAAACAATATCTCAAATGGAAAGTATGAGATGTAAAAAGAGGTATGCATAAAGGTAATGGTAAATATGTTGGCATAATTTTGTATTATGGAATTTTACTGAATCTCATATTGTTCTGTGGCTCCACGCATTTGTGTTTTCCAGAATTCAATAAGAGGGGTTAAATGCTAGACCCAGGTCTCCATCTTAAAAGAAAGATTTTTTACTTTAAAAAACTTTAAAAATAAATGTAATGCATGCATATTCCACATAGGAAAAAAAGAAGAAAAATGAATGTGAATTATCATAAATTGTCAATTCTGAAAATTCGATATGTTAAATAATTAGTTTATTATTTTAGAAAGGGAGGGAGAGAGGAACAGAGGGAGAGGGAGAAAGAGATTCTTAGGCAGGCTCCATGTCCAGTGTGGAGCCAGACCTGGGGCTCAATCTCACCACCCTGAGATCATGACCTAACCCGAAATCAGGAGTCAGACACTTAATCAACTGAGCCACCAGGTGCCCCTCAATATATTACTTTTAGTCTTATCTATTGAGACATTTTAGTTAATTAAATTCATGTTCTAATGTTTTTGAATCACTACTCTAAAATGAGTTTTTTTTCCATAGCACTGAATATTCTTCAGAAATATCACTTTCTAGAGCTATTTAACATGCTGTCCTTTGAGTGTACAGTAAAGTGGTGAGCTAAATGCTCACCAACCACATTTCTTCTTCTTGGGAAGACAAGTTGTTTTTCCTAGGCTTTCTGGCATTAATTTGGGGCCAGCAACTATGTTCTGGCCAGTGAAATAACAGGCGGAACTGAAGTGTATCATTTCCAGGTGAGGCCCTCAAATGCCTCATGGATGCTCCTCTAGCTGACGGCAGGGCCAGTGGAGGGCTCTGGTGATGCTCTAGTGGTTGGCCAGGAGTCGGGGTCTAAATTTCCTCCTGCTGGTGCTCATTTATTTAGAAATAGACAGCTGGGGCCAGACAGCATAAAAATGAAATTATAGAATATAACACAATAATTGGGAAAACACACAAAAAAGTTTATATACCGTTGTCAATTAATTTCAGAAGAAAAAACCCCAACCTTAGATAACCCCTAGTGACAGCTCTCATTAGCTCAGCTGAGACCATTTATTCATGGTTTGTAGTCATCGCACCCCTTCTAGGGATACATAGCAGGTGTTTTAAGAAAAAGTGTCCTAATGCCACTTTTCTGCTATGTGACTTATCATTTTTTATTCTTTGTCATCTTAGTGTTGAGTTTAGAATATATTTTTTTAAATCTATGGGCTTTTTATATATACACATATGTTACAAATGTTTCCCACTTTATTGGTAGCTTTTATAATTAATGATGTTTTTGATGCAAAACTTTTAACTTTTTAAATCTTAGGATGTCAGACTTATTATTTTTTGATGTTTATAATTCCTTCCACTGAGTTTATTCTTAGAACTTTAACTATCCTAGGGTCACCTGGGTGACTCAGTTGGTTAAGGCCTACCTCAGGCTTAGTTCATGACCTCAGGGTCCTGGGATCGAGCCCTTCATCAGACTCCTTGCTCAGTGGGGAATCTGCTTCTCCCTCTTCCCTGCTCCTGCTTGAGCGCACGCTCTCTCTCTCTCTTCTCTCTCTCTCTCTCTCTCTCTCTCATGCACACACTAATAAATAAATAAAATCTTAAAAAAAAAAACTTAAGCTGTCCTAAAACAAACATTTCTTTTTCCTTAGATAGGCTTTAAGGTCTACGTTCAATTTTTACTTATCTGGAATTCATTTTGTTATGGTGGGAGTTAATATTTAACACTAACATTAAAAATAATAAAAAACAAAAATCTAATACTGCTCTTAGATTGTGTGCTTATTGAGCAAGTGCTAACTGCTTTTCATGTACTGCTTACTTTAATCCTTGCAACCATCCAATGAGATAATATTGTTACTAGTGTCCTACCATTTTAGAGATGAATAACAGGACCTTCAGAACTTTAAGTATCTAGCCTATGGTGACAGAGGCTGGGTCTGAGTCCAGGCCAGCTGCCTGCATGCCCCGCAGCTTGCACTCTTGGCTCCTGCGCCGTCTGGCACAATTTTCATGTAGGTGTAAGGGTGACATCTGTAGTGTCAAGGTGATAACTTTATTGTACAAAAATCCTGAGTTCAGTTTATGAAGTATCAGTTCCATTCCATTTAATCTCTCTGACTCATACATTATCTCTTTATTAAAATATTAGTAATTCTCCAAGAATTACATTTAATGTCATTCTAGATTAAGCTTTTAGCATTTCTTCAAGTAATTGCAACTTCATCTTTCTTTGAATTTCAATTGACATTTTCTTTGGAATTGACATTTTCTTTTGGAATTCACTCTTGGGAAATTTTGAATATTCATCTTTTTTATTTAATAATTATTTGTAGGGGCACCTGGGTGGCTCAGGCAATTAAGCATTGGACTTTTGGTTTTGTCTCAAGTCATCATCTCAGGGTCCTGAGATGGAGACCCACGTCCAGCTCTGTGCTCAAGCGGGGGTTGACTTGAGATTCTATCTCCCTCTGCTCCTCCCCTGCTCTCTCTCTCTCTCAAATAAGTAAATAAAATATTTAAAAAATAGTAATTACTATTATTTGTACACTTGTCCTAGGTCCTGTAGTAGAGTACAACTCTTTTTTTTTAAGACATGGGGTTTATCTGTAGCACCTACACTGTGATTTCGTATGATTATTCAATAAGCCATTGTTTGATTTGACTCTTTTAAATTAGATCATATTGGGAAACCTGGGTGGCTCAGTCAGTTAAGAATCTGACTTTTGGATTCTGCTCAGGTTGTGACCTGAGGTCATGAACTGAGCTGAAGGCAGATGCTTAACCAACTGAGTCACCCAGGTACCCCTAGGATAGTTAAAGTTCTAAGAATAAATTCAGTGGAAGGAATTATAAACATCAAAAAATAATAATAGGTCTGACCTCCTAAGATTTAAAAAGTTAGAAGTTTTGCATCAAAAACATCATAAATTATAAAAGCTACCAATAAAGTGGGAAACATTTGTAACATATGTGTAATATATAAAAAGCCCATAGATTTAAAAAATATATTCTAAATTCAACACTAAGATGATAAAGGACAGAAGCAGGAGCCTGCTTATACGTTCTGTCCCTCTGCCCCTTCCCACCACTCACTCTCTCTTTTTCTCTTAAATAAATAAATCTTAAAAAAATAAATTGGATTATATTGATTGCACTTAATTTATTTAACACATACTATTGTAGTGCCTATTACCTGCCAGTCTTTGTTCTAATGCACCCAACAATTTGGCAAGGCAGGATTTATTATTGCCCCATTCTCAAGATGGGGAATTTGAGGCATGGGTGAATCAGAATTTAAGCCCAGCTGGTTGGCTCTGTCCTGCATGTTCTGTATCCACTGTGTTATTCTCTCTTCTGACGATTGGAATGTTAGGTGGTGAGAGATGGCTGGTATTTGAAGTTGCCGCACAGACTATGAGACTTCACTTGGACAGATGGTTAAATACAGGTAGGCTGAGAAAGTAAAAGCTTTCTCAGCAGAAGAAACAGCTTACATAACATGGGAAAAGCAGAAGCATGTCATTTGTGGAAATCAAGCAGAATTTGATGGCAGATATCTTGCCATCAAGTCATTGAGAAATCAAATGACTTGGGGGCGGGGGGTAGGTTACCAACAAGTCATTGTTATTTTAAAAATAATTTCTGATCCCTAATTTTTTAAATCAGATCTAAGCAGTTTACAATTCTAATTTCCCCTAGAATTCCATTATTTTTTTCCCCTTATGTACATAATGTTAAAAAGAAAAAACAATGCCAAGTAGAGGGAGAATTTGCATGTTAAGTTTGGTTCACATTTTCCAGGCAGGGGTTGTGTCAAGTTGGAGAAATTATGTTGTCCCAATTTTTTTTCCAAGATATCATAGTAGATTATCTGGCTGCCACCACTCATTGCCATGCAGCTGCTCCCCTGTTCTGTTTGTTCTAAGCTCTCAAACTCCGTGAAAGTCTGGTGGACGCAGAACATACTTGGAGGCAGGCTAGCTTAACAGTAATAAGGAGGCAGGATGAGCATCTAGGGAGGAGGCAGACAGAACTTGTGGCTCAAGTACAGCTTCTACAAACTATTTTGTATTTGATATGCTAACACATATTTGGAACTTGTCTCTCTTAATTCAAAAGAAAAAAAAAAAGCTTTTTTGTGTGAGCCTCAAAATTGTCCCCCAAACCTGTTTCCTTGGCAGTGTTTGACCTTACTGAAGATGTACCATGACCATCCCATTTTGAAAAGGGGGAAGTCAGAGAGATGTCAGAGAGGGAGAAAATGAAATTTTGCATCAGGTAAAATTTCTGCACAGATATTTCAGAAGGATTCATAATTCTGTGGCTGTATACAAATGATCCATTTTGTTAATCTGAATTTCTAAGGTCATTAAAATTTTTTTCTCTGCTCTGGAGTAGTTTATTACTTAGAGAGAGAGGGGGGGAAAGCCAGCTTAAAACCAGGTAAGGGAAGAAAGCTGACAAAAACATAAATTAGAGGAAGAACTTAATTTAAAAAGTGTCAAAAAGGATAGATAGTCTTAGTTCAATAATAAAGCCTGGTTCAAGAGCCTTCTATCTTTAAATAAAGCATTCAAGCACTCTATTACCTGTATACAACCAATCTTTGATTTCCAATCTAAGTCTATTTTTGCTTCTCGTGATTAGCATACAAATGTGAAAAAAAAGAAAAAAAGTGGCTACATGCGTGACGATTAGGACATGCCTTTGACTTTAATGTTACTGGTCTGTCAGGCTAGAGGTGAGGAAATGAATTGCTGCTTGACAGGCTCCTTAGAGGTAAATCTTGTCCGAAAATGACTCCTATCTATCTCCTTTTATTTGCATTCTGAGTTCATCATACAAAACACAAGCACATAAGCATATATTTGTTTTAAAAGAAATAAAGCGCAATAGCACACAGCAACTTGCTAGTAATGTGAGCAGGCTGTGAGCTGTGTATGATAACTCAGGGCAATACTGTCTCTCTGCACAGTAGCTGTGAGTCCAAAGACTGGCTTAACAAGGGGGCCCTGTCCTGTCAAGAATCATGTGTTAGATGCAAGTGGTGAGACAAATCTCACATTGGCTGCTAACTCAATGACAGGAGTACCTGAGATGGAAGGGACCTTTTTTGGTTTTATCTTCAGAGACTGGTGTTGAAAGGCACTCCCTGTCATAGTTTTATGAAAATGGCACCTCATTTACTCTTGCAGGAGCAGGGAGGAAGCCAACAACAGCTAAAATGTGAACTTCCCTAATAAAATTGCTAGGAAGGGACACAGGCCAGATCCTTGCCTTCCGATTTCCTTTGAGTCTTTTCAGGAATCTTCTCCAAAGAGAGGGTCCTCCGTTGCGAGCGTGTCTGGCTGGTTTCTGGTGCCTGGGGTCTACTGAAACAGCAAGCTCATTGGTGGGCTTGGTCCCCGTATAAGAGGCACTGCAGCTTTGGTGGCTGCTGACGGATGGCCCCATCTACATCAAAGGCAGTTATTATGCATGAAACCACTCAAGCATCATTTGTTTCAGAGAGTTCAACCAGTCCATTTTTCAGTTCCTTTCTGGTTCAGGGTCAGAAGAAAATGAAGGATCTCAGGTTGGCTTCATTTGGGGCCAATGATACTTCCCCTGTATTTGCAGCAAATTTGTTTAAAGAGTATGTGAAAATATCCTTTCCGTAAGAAACTGTAATAGGGCTGGAGCCCCTATTCACACTGCACACAAATTAATCTAAACAGACAAGCTATGCCTGGGACTCACCTGGACACTCCCAACCATAAATGTGTGAGGAGTGTGCAGTGAGGAGGTTGGCCACCATGTGCAAATATGCATGGAAAACCAGGCTAGAAATGCCAAGTCAGCTTTTCGTGTCACTTGAATTTGGCTTTTTTATTTCACTTTTAGATAAGGCTTCATATTTCATTCCAGGGCAAGAAATGATTGATACGGTTTTGGAGCTCCTCTCAAAAGATTACTAACATTTTTATAGTGCATTATAAGTTTTAAAACAATATATTATGTATAAATAATGAGGAAGGCATTACTGTACTTATCAATGAGGAAACTGAGTCTCCAACTAGCATAATCAAGTTTTATAGATGAAATAGGTAAAGCAAAGAAAGCAAACATAGGAAAAACAGGGGGGAAATTCTATGTAAAGAATGCAGCAAGAATCATATTCTGGATGCAAGAAATGAGAACCCAAAGTGTTGTGATAGATGTTATGTTGGCTACTGACCCAGCATTTGGAAACACAGGATCCAAAGCACTTTTTACTTTTGTCTTTTTTAGGATTTTATTTATTTATTTGGGAAAGAGAGACAGAGATAGGAGAGGGAGAAGCAGGCTTCCTGCTGAGTAGGGAGCCGATGTGGGGCTGCGTCTCAGCTGGATCTCAGCTGGATCTGACCTGAGTGGGAGTCCGCTCTGAGTGTTCCGACTGAGCCACCTAGGAGCCCCTTTACTTTTGTCTTTGAGCACAGAGCAGAAGGAAGATGTGTTAGCACTTCACAGATATGAAAGAACATACTTAACTCTATACTCTATACATGTTCTATAAGTTACTTTCCATAGTAGTGTTTGTCATGTGTGATTTTTCCTTTTCCTTAGATGGTCAGCACAACCATCTCTGTCCCACAGCAGGTCAGGGTACTTCTCAGTACTGATAGCCAGGACCTGCAGAACAGTGTTAAGTCTGCATCTTCGTCTACATTGTATCTCTTCCACTAGCCTGTATTACCTTTTTAGTATCTCTCGAAGAGATCATGAAAGTTAATGGAGAACTGAAACACTTCATGTATAATTTTGCAGAATTGAGGCTTCTGCTACTTTGTACATGTGGCAAAACTACATGGTAAGGGAATCTGTATATGTATAAATATCTACACATATGGAATTCAAGGTCCAGAGGGAACACACATAATTCTTATAATCTTCCAAACTTCTAGTGATATTGTTGAGGCCATGATAGAATGATATTTAATTTGCTGAGTTCTGTGTGTCTATTTTTTCACAGGAGAGAGGCCAGAATAACTTCATTATACACAGATCCCATATCTGAGATTTTCCTCCTTTATTTGAAGGGAGGAGATAGAGTTGATTGACAACCTAATTTCTAAGCATTAGTGTCTCTGTATTACAAAACCAAGGCTCTGTGTTTATTTGTTTGTGGAATAAGGTTTTGTAGATGAGCCCCATCATTTAAAAACACTCAATTGTAAATCTGAATAAAAGTAAAAACAATTAAACTCAATAGACACACACTGGCTTTAAATGCCTTCTTCAGTATTCCCAGTGATCACTGAAGAGAATGTTGAGCCAAGACTGTTCCCTATAGGACGGCATGTCGTGGCTTATTCATTTTATGTTAATAACATGTTATAGTCCAGAGTGAGAAGATTCTGCTCGATAGATGCACACCTGAGGCTGTTTAAGGCAGTAGGTGGATATACTTATAAGAAATAATATCTTCTAGTGTCATTACATCTGCTAACAGATATTTCATGCACAGAGAATATATTTAGTGGAACGTTTCTTCCACTGATACACACCCATGCACAAAATGTAACTGGTACTGTTTGTCTTCATGCTGTTGTATGATGTAGGACCATCTGGCTCCCAAACACCAGCACCTCTTACATCAGGGCATTTCTGTGTGTAACTGAAGTGACACTGTCTTATTAAAGCACATAAACAGGTACTTCTTAAGCACTGTGCAAAAGTAAATTTTTTTTTCAGCATTCATGCATGGAGCACTGGACTTGATACCTGTGAGCATATTTCTAAATTTTGAAGTCAAATATTTTTCTGAAAGAAGAGTTAATAATGTTTATTTTAGTGATTTTTAGTAAATGCCAGAGAGGCTTATGTACATTTTCATCATCATCTGAATACTACATAAAAGAATGGAGAATGTATGTATTCATGAAACTGAAAACTGAGAAAAAGGAAACACACTATCGTAAGAGTTATTGTAAACCAAAAGATGAAGACATATGAATATATTTTGAACAAAAATGAACAGTTTCAGCTCTTTAAAGTGGATGGGTTCTTCTGGAATATAATTAATGTAAAGTATTTATCAATTTACTGTTACACAGCGATATTGCAAAAAAGAGAAATACTCAAGGTTGCTTACATATTTTACTTCATTTCCATCTATCAAAAACTTCTCTGATAAATAGTAGATGAATTTTGTTTTTCCAGAGCAAACCACAGCAAGCCTTCACCAGCATTCAAGACCCCAATAAACTACTTGAGCTTCCGTGATGTGCCAGGTCTGGCCAGCTGCTGTGAGCACAGAGCAGTGATTCAGATGGCTCAGAGACAGAGCATGTGTGACCTGTATTGGGGGGGGGGGGCGGGGGAGTAGGAATGGCATCTGCTAAATATTGAAGTTCATTCAGAAAATGTTCAGTAACACCTACTGTGTGCTTAACACTGGGGATGGGACAGTAGACAAGGGTGATGGGATCTCTGCCATGGAGTTTATATATTGGTGGGAAGGAGAGTCTAGGTAGATGTCTCAGGCAGTGATTGACAGATACTGTGATGAAATCAGCAGGGTATTCTGATGGAGAGAGATGAGGGCAGAGACTTAGAGTTGGTGCTCTGGAGACTTTACTGTGGAGCTTCAGCTGCTGGCCAAGCCAGTGTTGGGCAGATACCAGCATCCAGTACAGTAACCCGTGCCCTGGAGGAAATGATTGGCACAAAGCCCTAGGACAGGAAGTGGGTAGTAGAGAGCATTACCCAGGCTTAAATGTAAGGTGTTTTGGGGTTTTTTTTTTTTTTTTTTCAGATTAAACCCCATTTTTAGCATCCCAAGAGAGGTAAGATTCTGAGGAAGGACCATTTGCTAAAGTTCAGTTATGTTTCATTGTAGTCTAGATGCCAGGAGGAGGCTCCCTAACAGCAGCTCTGATAATCATCTAGGAAAATAGGAAGGTTCCAGGACTGCCACCAAGGGCATTGCTCTGCAGGTGTCTGAAGAGGCGGAGCCCGAGGCTGCATCTGTGATGGCCACACGCCCATCTATCCTCGCCACCCACCACTCCAACTTTCTCACTTCTATTCTTCCCTTTGACTTTGTCTGTCAGAATTTCATCCTGTACTCCTGAGTCTATTCTGGACAATATTTTTGAAGGCCTTTTTGCTGTTTTGAGAGTTAATTTTCACAGTAGAAAGATAACTTTCTAAAATGTCTGCTGATACTAACACTCTTTTCAGGCAATGCTGAATGATAATCTGTATTTTTCTGAGAGAATTTTTCTCATCATACTTTTTCATTCCGGCCTCATCCTGTCCTCTAACTTCCTCATCTCTTTCTTCAGTCTTATTTATAGAGTCTCTAAATCTTATAAGGATTCAGTGTTCCTACCTGGTAGAAATGTCAAAGTAAAAGTGAGTGACTTCTGCTGCTACTCAGGGTGATACCAAAGGATGGAATGGTTGTCCCTTGAAAGGAATTTTGATCTAGTTACAACAGTATGGAATTAGGTGCAGGTCTACATGGCCAACTGACCATTTAACATGGACTTTGCTCATAATGTTTGTTGTGGATTTTTCTCAGAAAGGTTAGTTGGGGGAAGAAAGATTTTCAAAGTGCTTATATAGCGTGCTTTAGTATACGGCTGTGAGTGACGTTTCATGACCCTATGCTGTGTCCCTCTGCCCATGGTAGCTGACCATAGCTCTTCCTACAGCCATAGCCACAGCCCGTTCTGTAGCTCTGTTTCTGCCTGACTGTGCTGCTGCTTTAAGTGGTTTCAGTGTGTCCTAGAGCCTTCAGTTCGGTCTCTGATCCCTCGTCTGAAACCCAGAGAGACTGAGCAGACTCCCATAAAATTCATGTGAATTCAGGTGTCCTAGATAGGAGTCCTTGCCCACTAGTGCAGATATTGTAACTTTATTGTATGAAAGACCTTGTAGTCTCTAGTTCAGAGCATCCGTTATGCTGGAGAGGCAGGGAAACTTCACTTCACTTCAATCCCACCTGGGTTACCGACCCCGCAGATTGACTCAATGCCCAGGGTTGGGGTAGGAATGGCCTTCTTATCAGCCCCACAGTCTATTCGAGCCATTGCCTCTGAAGCCCCACAGCTCTCCTTTCTGTTTTTTGCTTTGCTCTCTCCCTTTCTCTCTGCCTCTTCTGGGAGATATTCTATGAAGAGTTAGTTTGAGGCATTTATCTGTGTCTAAAAATCCCTACAGAACTAAGCTTTTACATTGTATCTTTGTTTGTTTAAAATAAAGTTAGAAAAGGTTTGTAGCTACTCTTTCTCCCTCCCCCACTTTGTCTCTAAGACAAAGAGCACAGAGACATCACCTTGTTTCATACAATGAAATACAAGGACAAAAAGAAACTCATTAATAGAGCAAAACATTATTCAGACAATCTTACTATAGTCTTAACATATAACATAATTATTTAAAAAAATATTCAGCAATCCTTGCAAAATTTTTGGTATGTTGGATCAACTGTATATACATAGAAATTTGGGGACGTTCATCATTTTGAATTTCTTCTATTTTCTCTGGACCTTTATATATTTTGATGTTAATCTTTTAAAATGCCTAGTAGAGTTTTAGGTTTTTATTTTTGAACAGTTTTCTTTTAAAAGTCAGTCACATATTCCTGCCCTAGATATTGTGGATAAAATATTTTGCCCCATCTTCTCTTCAGACCAATGATTCTCAAACCTGAGAGTGTATCATAATTAACCAGAATCACCTCAAGGGCTTGTTAAACCACAGACTTCCAGGTCTCCCTCCCAGAGTTTCGGATTCAATAGCTCTGGGATGGGACACAAGAACTTCCATTTCTAAGTTCCCAGGTGATGCTGTTTCAGACCTCAAACTCTGAGAACCACAGAGTAGGTGATTATCTTGTAGCCAGATAACATTGCTGTGAGGCAGCATAGTTTAGGGAAATGAGCATGCATTTTGGAGTCAGACATATCTGTGTTGAAATATGAGAAAAATTCCGATTGCCTGGCCATGCATAATTAGTGCTGAATGGAAGCTACCACTCTTCCTCTGTTCATTAGCACATCCCAGCTACAGGCCCACTGTTGCAATTTTTTATAATCCTCATAGCTTCTTAAATTGAAAGAATTTACAACAAGGAAAAAAAATGATAATAATGATAACACAAGTACTTTATATTTTTATGGAATTTACAGCTTAAAAAATATCATGTACAAGGAGGCAGCATAGCACAGAAAAAATTATGGAACTTGGGCCCAACACCTGGATTTGCTATATGCTATTTTCTGCACAATGATATGACTTTAGGCAAGGTACTTTATCTCCTGTATGCTATTATTTCTTACATGTAAAACGAATTTAAAAAAATACTGCCACCTTCTTACTGTGCCTGATACCAAATGAAATTTTATTTTTTTTCAAAACTCATATTTTTCTGTTTCTAAGTATGGACATTCAGAAATTGAGTAAAATTCAACTCCATATGAAGTGTCTTTTAGTCCTATATGACTCCTTACATTGTTATGGAGTAACAGAAAGAGAATCAACCTCACAAGTGGCACTTTGATCTGTTAATGATTGCGTTATAAAAAAAGGCATGTTTCTTGAGGGAAAGACCCAGTGAAGACCAAACAGAAATGTGGCAGAGATTGGATATTCTCCAGAGACCCAGAAGGACCTGTTAGTATTTCTGGTGAGAGTGGGAGGACCATCATTCAATTGTGCCCGAATCCCTCAGGAGACTCCATGTTTCACCCCAAAACACACCTTCTGTGTATGTTCAGAGTCATGATCTTCCCTCTCTGCCAGATCAAAAGCATGTATTTCTGACAGCCACATGTATGTAAGGTTTGGGAACACATGTGTTTTTTGCCATTCACCCCTGCTCCCTACCAGTCTAGGTCAGAGACTGGCATCTGACCTCTCACTTTTAGGAGGAGAGGATGGACACATGTGAGAAAGAGAAGGAAGGAAAATAACAAGATAACTCTGTCATCAAGGTAGACACATCTCTCTCAGCAACAGAAAGTAAAACTAAAGAAATGTGTTGGATATATGGGTTAAGAATTTCTATCTGCATTATGTATTTCTAGCCTTTATTTCTAAGAGCAAAAGAGTGTAAGGAGGAAATGACCAAGATCATAGCCTTCAGCTTGGACCAGAATCAAATATGGTGTATACAAGGATAAATATTCATTTTTCTTGTGTCATGGAAACCAAGTCTTGAGAACCTTGTAATCGAGAGATCTTAGAACTGTCAGTGGTCTGATCAAAGACCAGCCTGCGCTTTCCCACTAGATCCTATCCCTTCTCCCTGATGCAAGAACATCTCAGCAGTCCAGCAATTCTCCTATTCTTTCTCTTATGCCTGTTTTCCCCTTTTTCTTGGATCATCACCATCAGCATAGAAACCTCCTATCATTTCTCCCTTTTTTATAACAGTTTCAGAAACTACTTTGACTACTTTTCGTCCTTCACCTTCTGCCTTACTTCTCTGCTTTCCTTTTCAGCAAACCTGCTCAAAAGACTTGTCGGTATTCCCTACACCCAATTCCTCATCTCTTCTCTCAGACTTTGCTTCCACTCAGGATTTAACTCACCACTCTGTAGAAATGCCTCTTCTTAGGGTCCATAGTGACATCAACTTTACCCCACTTACCAGTCACATTTCAATCTTCCCCTTACCTGAATGATCAGCAGTGTTTTATATGGTTAATCCTTCCTTGAAGCATTATCTTCATTATCACTGACTCCTGGAAATTCTTTTTTCTCTCTTTCTTTTCTTTTCTTCTCTGTTTTCTTTTCTTTTCTCTTTTTTTCCTTTTCTCTTCTCTTTTCTTTTTCTTTTCCTTTCTTTTCTTTTTTCCCCTCCCTCCTTCCTTCTTTACTACCTCCTTCCTTCTTCCTAACTTCTTACCTCTTTCCTTCCTTCCTCCTTTCCTTCCTTTTTCATTCCCTTCTTCATTTCCTCCTCCTTCTTTCTTTCCTTCCTGCTTCTTTCCTTTCCTTTTCTTTCTCTTTCTTTCCTTTTTTAAAATTAGACTTTCAGTTCACTGCCATCTCCTATTTTTTGCTTTTTTTTTTTTTTTTTTCTGTCTTGCCATCTACTTTTCAACTTCCTTTGCTCCTGCTTTGTCACTCCCTTGGCCTGAGAACTGTTGAGGGTGGTAGGCCCCTGGAGCCATCCCACAATCAGGGTTGTGGCTCTGACCAACATCATTGTATTGACAATCCTCACATCTCCAGCTTTTCCTGATCCCTAAACTCCTATATCAAAGTTTATTCTCAATATCTCCATCTCAGTGTCTAATCGACACCTCAGTCATGACATACTACACATGCTCCCTTCCTCCCCCTCAACATGTGTCTCTTCACCTTCCCTTTCTCAGTTGGTAGCAGGTATATCCACCTGTCATCAAGTCAGAGACTTTGGAGCCCTCCTTGACTTCTCTCTTTTCTTCTGTTTCATATCTAATTCATCAACAAATCATCAGTTCTAATTTCAAAATACATTCAGAAAGTGATTGCTTCTCATCAAGCTATAATCACCACTTACCTCTTAACTAGTCTTCCTGCTTCTACCCTTTTCTTCTTACATACTCTTCACAGTATAGTAGCTCAAATGCTTATTTTAAAAATCAAATATGTCACTCTCCTTCTCAAACCCCTCCATTTTTTTAGGAGTGAAGGCCAATTTCTTACAATTCAAGATCTTAGATAATCTGCCCCCAGACATACTAGGTACGCTGCTTTTTAAGGCCTCTGCTGTTCCCTGCTTACAAGCAGTTGCTGTCGGAGCCCCACCTCTAATCCATGACCCACCCAAGAGCTCCTAAAGCTTTGGAGGACCGTTCTGGTACTGACTGAGTGATTTGTACCTCAAGCAGTTCATTTTCTCTGCCTGAAGGCTTCTCTCTCACCTTGACTACATAAAACAAGCCAGAAATGCCAGGGAGGGACCCTTATCCAATAAGGGAGGGGAACACGCCAGCTTCTTCACACCCTCATGGGGCTTTTCTAAGGTTTCTCCAGCCTCTCACAGCTTCCCAGGGAGTTGAGCTCCAGTGCCCACAGTGGCAAGCTAGTCATCAGTGCACACTTTATGTTTTCATTTTAAGATGTTATATAATTTTTTAAAAAAGAGCAAAAAAAAAAGATGTTATATAATTAGAATTTTTAATGTTGAATCATTACTAAATGAATTACTGAAATTAACACAATTTTGTCATGACAGATTATTTTTTGATATATTATTAGATGAGGTTATTAATATTTAGTTTAGAATTTTGTGTCAAAGTTCACTAGTAAGATTATCCTGGAATTTTCTTTCTTAACCATTTTTCTCCTTTCTCCTGATTTTGGTATTGTTATTCTACTTCACCCTCTTTTTTGATTCTCTGCATGAGTTTGCATATGTTGGAATCACCTATTCATTAAAGCTCTAGTAAAATTCATTTATTAAACCTTCCAGAACCATTTGTTTGTTTTCAGGGGAAAATTTGAGATCATTGAAAATCTAGATGATAGTCTAGTCTAATATTATTGGACTATATCAGACAAATATTAGGTTTATTTATTAGATTAATATTAATTATTGTTATATTAATAATTTTAGATTAATAATATTAGACTAATATTAATAGACTAGATTATTCTAGTCTAATTGTCATTTTCATAATATTCAATGTGTTTTTTAAGTTTTTATTAAATTTCAGTTACTTAACATACAGTGTAACGTTAGTTTCAGTTGTACAATACAGTAATTCAGTACTCCTATACAACACTCCATACCCATCAGAACAAGTACACTCGTTAATCCCCATCAATTCTTTCACCCATCCCCCCACCTGCCTTCCCTCTGGTAACCATCTGCTTGTTCTCTAAAGTTGAGTCTTTTCTTGGTTTACCACCCTCTCTCTTCCTTCCACCTGTGTTCATTTGGTTTGTTCTTATATTGCACATATGAATGAAATCATATGGTATTTGTCTTTCTCTGACTTACTTATTTCACTTAGCATTATACTGTCTAGCTCCATCCACATCACTGCAAATGGCAAAATTTCACTCTTTTTGCCTGAGTAATATTCCATTGTGGATATAAACCACAACTTCTTTATCCCTTCATCAGTTGATGGACATTTGGGCTCTTTCCATAAATTGGCTATTGTACATAATGCTGCTATAAACATTGGGGTGCATGTATCCCTTCGAATTAGTATTTTTGTAAAATGCTTTGGGTAAATACCAACAAAACTTTTCACAGAGCTATAACAAATGATCCTAAAATTTGTATGGGACCACAAAATATCCTGAAGAGCTAAAGCAACCTTGAAAAAGCAAAGCAAAGCTGGAGGCACCACAATTCTGGACTTCCAGGTATATTACAAAGCTGTAGTCATCAAAACAGTATGGTACTGACACAGAAATAGACACATAGATCAATAGAACACACACACACACACACACAAAATAAAACCCAGAAGTGAACCACAACTATATACTCAATTAATCTTCAACAAGGCAGGAAAGAATATTCAATGGGGAAAAAAATGTCTCTTCAACAAATAGGTTTGGGAAAATGGACAGCAACATGCAAAAGAATGAAACTGGACCATTTTCTTACACCACACACAAAACTAAACTCAAAATCCATTAAAGACCTAAATGTGAGACAGGAAATCATTAAAATCCTAGAGGGGAACACAGACCTCTTTGACATCAGCCATAGCAACTTCTTACTAGATATGTCTCCTGAGGCAAGGGAAACAAGCAAAAATAAACTATTAGGATCACATCAAAATAAAAAGCTACTGTAGCAAAGGAAACAAAAAACAAAACTGAAAGGCAACCTATGAAATGGGAGAAGATATTTGCAAATGACATATCTGATAAAGGGTTAGTATCAAAAGTATATAAAGAACTTATTCTATGTTTTTAAAGAATTCTGGGTTCTATATAAGTCTATTGGCTCAAATTTGTATATTGTCTTAATCATCTATAGCCTTATTGATCTTTATCTGCTTATCTGCTTAATCAGTTATTGAAGGAATTAAACTCCACACAACGATAGCAATTTGTCAGTTTTTATTAGAGTTTTCATTTTCTGCTTTATATATTTTGAGGCTATGTTATTAGATGCTTACAAGTCTAGAATTGTTATATGTTCCTGATAAACTGAAATTTTTGTCATATATAATGATAAAGAGAAATCTTGGGATTTTTTCTTTGTCTTCTTTTTCTTTGTTCTCTCTTTTCTCCCTTCTTTCTTGCCTTATTTTGAACCAGTAAAATTTTTTCTTCAGATAATAATTCATTTTTTTACTGATTTCCATAGGAACTTCCATACATGATTTACTTAATAAGGTTAAAATTAATCAATATCTTTACCATCCTCTCAGTATAATCATAGGCTTCTTTAAATCAATTCCAACCCCCTTGACTCCTATACTATTTTTTTTAAGATTTTATTTATTTATTTGACAGACAGAGATTACAAGTAAGCAGAGCATGAGGCAGAGAGAGGGAAAAGCGGGCTCCCTGCTGAGCGGAGAGCCCGATGTGGGGCTTGATCCCAGGACCCTGAGATCATGACCTGAGCTGAAAGGCAGAGGCTTAACCCACTGAGTCACCCAGGCGCCCCTCCTATACTATTTTTAAACCATGTTTAATAATTCTTTCCTGGTGGCACCTGGGTGGCTCAGTGGGTTAAAGCCTCTGCCTTCAGCTCATGTCATGATCCCAGGGTCCTGGGATCAAGCCCCACATCGGGCTCTCTGCTCAGCAGGGAGCCTGCTTCCTCCTCTCTCTCTGTCTGCCTCTCTTCCTACTTGTGATCTCTGTCTGTCAAATAAATAAATTTAAAAAATAATATTTCCCAACTTTGATGCTATTATTATTGCTCTATGAGTTAATGTTTATTTAGTTTGCTCACATGTTAACCATCTTGTTCATTTATTAATGCTTTTGCATGCCAGATTTGCATTTTGGATGTTCTTTTCTTCCTATAGTGCATTATATAGAAGACCCCTTGTGGGTGGGTCTATTTGTAGTAAAGTCTTTGTTGTATTTGTCTGAAATGACTTTCTTTTCCTTTTGTTTTGGAAGAGAAAATTGCTCACTTTAGGGACCCCTGGGTGGCAAAGTCAGTTAAGCATCCAGCTTTTGATTTCAGCTCAGGTCATGCATGATCTCAGGCTCCTTTAGCCCTGCATGGGGATCCATGCTCAGTGCAGTGTCTGCTTGAGATTCTTTGTCTTCTCCCTCTGCCAATCCCTCTCATGCTCGCTCTATCTCCCCCTCAAATAAATGAATAAATCTTAAAACAAAACAAAACAAAACTGCTCATTTTATATGGCTAAGTTGGCAGTTATTTTCTCATGATTTATCCTAGCCTTTGGAGGTGATCTCCAGAGCCCTGGCTTCCTTTTTGGTTGTGGAGAAGGCTTCTAGCAGTTTACTACATTTTCTTTCAAGTAAAATGTTACTGTTTTTCAAATTTCCTATTGATTTATTAAGTAGTGCATCTTCACTATCGTTTGTATAGGAATAGATTTTGTTTTATTTATTCTGACTGGAATTCATTGTCGTTCAGAAATGTGAGGAAACTTTAATCCACTTTCTCTTTGAGCTCTTTGATTCTTCCTAATATTTTTTTTGAGATTCTTATTAGACACTTATTAGCCCTTCTCATTCTGCCTTCCATATTTTTAAATCATTTTAATATTTTAATTTCTTTATCCCTTGGTGCTATAGTCTGAGTAAATTCTTCAGATCTATTTCCCAGTTCTTCAAATGTGTCAAATTTGTTGTTTAGTCCATCTACCAAAATCCTTGGTATTTGTTACATTCTTCATTACTAGGTGTGATAATTAGTTCTTTATCAAATCTGCCTCATTGTTTTTGATAGTTTCTTGTTCATTAACCATCAATTAGATATGTTCATTTCATCAATGAAATTAAATTTATTTTATATTCTATAGCCATTATTTCCACAATTTGCAATTTTATGAGTATGATACTGCTGTCCTTTCTTTTATTTACTGTCTCTCATTCATTTGTTTTATTTTTATAATTAGTTCTTCACATGTTTTATTATTGTCTTTTGAAAAAAAAATACATATTGTCATATGTATTGGAGTCTTACCTGCAGGAATTCTTTAATGATTGATTAAAGATCTCTTCCATCAGGAAAATTTGTGTTTGCCTCCACCAGGATGGAACCCAGAACACTTTGAATTCTTAACTTGTTTTTTTGGGGGGACTACAACAGTAGATGGATTCAGGTGCCAAACACACCTGAGAGGCTAATTATTGTTACAAGTTATTTTTATTCTTTGAAGGTAGAATTGTTCACCATGAATATCTAGGTTAGTGGTTATTTTCCACCTTTACCCAGAGCTAGGTCCAAGGCAGGCAACTTTACTTTAGTTACCCTAGATGAGTCATATTTTTTTTCTTGTTAATTGTTTCATTTGGGACATTTCTTTCCATAGGCTCAGGCTTCTCAAGTAGTGGGAGTTAATATATCTCTAAATTTCTTTCCCACATTGCATGGCCATAGGCTTTATCACCATTCTCTGCATAGCCAACTAAAACCAAAGCTCCAGGGAACAAGGGATTGACAGATATTTGCACAATACCTGTTAGCATCCCGTCTTGCTCACATATACATGTTATTTATTCATTTAATCCTTTTGTCTATCTTCAAAAATATTTTGTATTTTTATTTATTTTTCATGGGAAGGTATTTTTAAATTTTTACACTATTGACTTTAAACATTATAAGCAAATGGAAGTTACCTAATGCTTTTTTAAGAAATTAACATGTAATGTATTATTTGCCCCAGGGATACAGGTCTATGAATCATCAGGCTTACACATTTCATAGCACTCACCACAGCACATACCCTCCCCAATTTCCATAACCCAGCCACCCTATCTATAACCCCCCCCCAAGCATCCTTCAATTTGTTTTGTGAGATTAAGAGTCTCTTATGGTTTGTCTCCCTCCCAATGCCGTCTTGTTTCATTTTTTTCTTCTTTACCCCCCACAAACCTCTAGCCCTGCCTCTCAAATTCCTTTTTATTTTCTGTAGAAAAAACGAACAAACAAACTCTTTCCCAAAATTTATGATGCTGGAGGTAATCATTATGCTCATTCCTGGCTAAAAATAATTTAGTAGGTTAGTAGTGTCAGCATTTAAATAAAAATCCATAGCTTCCAGCTCAAGGTCAGTAATCCAAAATTCATGGTTGTCATAATCATTAATAGATGTGGTATTGTTATTGTCAACTAAAAAGTTCTGTCTACATAGTGTATCTTCACAAGATAATTAATTTTATAAAACTTTATGCATTTATATAACATTGTGCACAACCTGATGATGTGTCACATTCACTTCAATAATGGAATTGCTATCGATTCTATGTGGTTGTCCTGGAAACAGAAAATTAAGGGCTGTAAAATAATAGTGGTCTCAAAATATCACTCTTTCTTCATGTTGAAAATGTATTTATCTCAACAACAAACACTAAAAATCTTAGTAAGAACTTTAAAAGTGATCCTAGAGTTAAGGATGACCTAAAGTGCTTTTGTTATTTAATATTTTCTAATTATTGCTGATGATGCTAATTTTGTTTCTACTCTCAAAGTCCCAATTTTTTAGTACTAACTTTGATGGATACACTATTTTTTTAAAAGATTTATTTTGGATAGAGAGAATGCTGGGGGGGAGGGGCAGAAGGAGAGGAAGAGAAATCTTCAATAGACTCCCTGCTAAGCATGGGACCTGATGCAGGTCCTGATCCCAGGACCTTGAGATCATGACCTGAGCTGAAATCAAGAGTCAGACACTTAACCAACTAAGCCACCCAGGCACTCCTGAATACACTACTTTATATGTTTAGCATGTTTTGAAAGTATAGTAACTATTCAAATTCTCTTTGGGACGAGGCACAACATATATAATCCAAACCACAAACACAGAATAAATGATATTTAATAAATTTCTTCTAAGTCTAAGAACATCATGTGATGGGAAATCCTTTTCTAGATTTGAAATTTCAACATTGCAGCTTAAGAAAGAGAAGGAAAGTACTATCTTTTGCTGTTCTGGGTATTATTTTATTTTAGGATAAACAAAAGAACTATACCTTGCATGATTTCAGGGACCTGAAGCAAGAGAGGACTTGAACTGGCTTGTGACATTGTCAAGAAATAGGGCTCAGTATGAGCAGGAACAAATGCAACGCATGGCTTCTACTCATCTGTATCACACCAGTATGTTATAGGCCACTCTTTGGGTCATTCAATACCAAACAACCCCTATCCTCATCTGTCCTCAGACAGTCTCTGATCTGGAAAGTGTCAAATTCAGCTGAGACATAAGAGATTTTACAGCTTTGACCATAATTGAGACAAATAATTATTTGCTTTCCTCTCTCAAGATAGATTATTTAGTTCCTGTGGAATTAGAAGGTGTGGAATTGGTTTTGTGAACAGTGACTGAACTGGTTAATTGTGCTAGGGCTGTGGGTGCAGAGTCTGAGAGGCACCAAGGGAAGGAACTAATTCCTTTCTTGGGATAAGGTGTCTGCTTCCTGCTGAGAAATACAGAATCCTGGAATGTCAAATATAACTTACCTAAAAGAACTAGGAAAATAATTTTCTTTTTTGGTTTCTTGGTGTGTGTGTGTGTGTGTGTGTGTGTGTGTGTGTGTGTGTGTGTATTTTTTCCTGGAATCATGGATCCCTAGAGAATTGTTCCTCATATGTGTTTCTTCCTATGCTGGTGGGCTCTGACCTTCTAAATTTTAGAGACTTTCAGCATTTTTCTTTTGTCTCACTTATGTGATCTGAGGATGAGAAGCACTGTGCTATGGGGCTGTGAAAAATCTCATGTTTATCACTATGTGATTTGCTCAGGAATAAGGCCCACAGCTTTTATCAGCTTCACAAAATGGCTTGTGATACCCTCCCCTTAAAAATATTAAATGATTTATTTTAACAGCCTATCTATAGATAAGTCTGCTTAGTTTCTAGAAATCATAGCATATTTTCTATAATTCCTCAAACTTTTTAGTTAGGAGGATAATAATTTACCACAGATAAACATCTACTTGCACTGTACTTGCATTTCAGTAATGAAGAAATTATTGTTGTTTAGACCTTCAGCAATGATGGATTGGATTTGGCAAAGCTTGATGATATGACACACCAAATGCACTGAGACGAAATTGCTTCAAAGTTGATAAACTGAAACAAATGAATTTAAACTTGAAATGAACTTTAACAAAAGTCATCCATCTCATTTTAGTGATAATTTACTTTTTAAAAGGATATAATAGACAACATTATAATCTAGATAGTAGAAGACAGCATGCAATTTTCTATCTACAAGGTGAAAAAGCTTTTATTTACTTATATAGTTCCCCTATTTTCAGTTTCAGTAGTCAGTGCTTATTTTAAGTTTTTACTTATAGTTTAAAAAAAGGACTAAAAGTATGTCTCATTAGATTATTTTTTAAGTATTTGCATTTAAATTTTATATCCGTTGATATCTGGAGTTTGGACTATACATCATGCAGAAACCAAGCCTGCCAACACTGGCAAGTTTTCAGTCTGAAGGAATAAACAACATAACACTTTTACTAAAAAAAAAATCATAATTAAAATGTTATAAAGCTCTGTATATGGTTTGACTTAAGATTTTTAAAAATCTGTGTATTTTACATACTTAAGAAAGTAAACTTGTAACATACACAAAATTGCATTCCTTCATGAATAAGTAACATGAATTCAAAAAGTTGTGAAAAGAGAAAATAATAACACCAATTATTAAATGATGAAAGTAACTGGGCTATTTCTTATAAACTTCAAGGCAAGACTGTAGATCTGGATAATTTTTAAAAATTGGATTGTTATTTGTTAATTGGATGTTTTTTTAAAAAATTGATTTATTACATATCAAAACTAGGTGCAACTAGAATGTAATAACACTGTTGCTCTGAGACAGGGGATTACTAGTTTAGGTTTTTGTATTTACAGTTAAGGTGTTCAACAAGATGGAGTTAGTAGGGTAAACCCCTCACCTCCTTCCCCTTATTCATTATATATTATTGGAAATTATCTATTTTTTGATAGATGAAAAAGGTTGCATCATTGATATACTATATAACTCTTCTTTTTTTTTTTAAGATTTTATTTATTTATTTGACAGACAGAGATCACAAGTAGGCAGAGAGGCAGGCAGAGAGAGAGAGAGAGGAGGAAGCAGGCTCCCCGCAGAGCAGAGAGCCCGATGTGGGGCTCAATCCCAGGACCCTGGGATCATGACCTGAGCCAAAGGCAGAGGCTTTAACCCACTGAGCCACCCAGGCACCCCTAACTCTTCTTTTATTTATGCTAGACTTTAATGAAATTTTGTTTGAGAAATGTTGATTTCTAAAAACTAAGTTTACAGGTAAAGGACATACATAGTTAAGATATATATATATACATATATATATACACACACATGCATATAATATACACACACATATATGTACTTATATAATTATATTTGTATATGTTTTATACATTTAACATACGCATATATATGTGTGTTTTTACCTATATATGTATGTTTTACCTACATACGTATTTTGCATTCACCTTTTTTGATTAATTTTCTTCTAAAGGAAATATGTAAAGCACATAAACATCAACTATTACATTTTAAGAGTGAATGTACGAAAGTGGAATACTGTTTAGTGATTATTGCATTTGTTACATTTCTATCTTTTCATTGTAATCATTTTCAACATTTCTACTGGCAGTTGATTTATTCTTCTTTAGCTACTCCAAGAGAAGATGTCAAGTTATCTGAGGGTAAGGTGAGAAGTATTATTTCTATAAAGGCTGTCAACGTAGAGAGGATACACAGATGTGTGATGATTTAAAAGAAATTCACTTAAGCGAGAGTGTCAATGGGTTATAGAACTGCTGAACTCACCGAAAACATTGTGGAAAAAAATGTATGAGAAATATAGTATTCGTAATTAAGTTTTTTAATGAATTGTCTTGTTAATCCATACACTGTATGCATGTTGCAACATTTTCTAGGCTTAATTAGTGTACTTGATGATTATGTTTATTTTCTGATGTACACACTGATTAAGCATTGTCCATACACTGGAGCTTGAAACAAGATCAGTCTGTAAAGTAATACCTAGTTGTCTAACTGGGGACTCAAAATGCAAATAGATCAACTTATGTAAAATTAAATTAGTTCTAATAGAACCCATTTTGCCTGAGCAGCTGGTGTCACATTATAAACAGCGTTCTCTTGTTATAAGAAATAAAGGGCTTCTGTTGACAGATCCTTATATCCTTTTAAGCTTAAAAAACTGAATGCGTACAATGTGAGGGTTAAACTGCAACTCTTAGACACAAGGAATCATGGAGTATGTTCAGTTAACTCATTCTATTGTGCTCTAGAAATGCAACTCATTATGTCATTATGGCATTTGGAGGAGTGAGTGCCAGGTTTCAAAATGCTTTTCATCAAAAACTCCTGTTTTTAGTCACTTACAACTTTCACGAATTATCTGTTATAGTAAAGTTCTCCAGATAGTTTTAGCTCAAAAATTCAAAATAATAATATATTCCAAAATTTAGCAAATACTTCTCTGCCTTAGTTTGAAAATATTTTAGGTATGTTCTTTTTTTCTCCCTTCCATTAAGTGGTTAAATTCATAGAGTCAGATTTAGGATTTAGGAAGTTAATAGACCAAAAAATTATTTTAAAGTTACTTGTAACACTGTTAAGAAAGCATTTGTTCATTCATTTGTGTACATTTTGTACACAAACAAACATTTGTTAAATAGTTCCTGATCAATATCATACACTGTACTAACCATTGGATTTGTGTAAAAGATGTTTCCTGTTCTCAGGGAGATGATGACTTCATGAGGAATATATTAGGAAGGAAAATAAATCACAAAATAGTGGGCTGAATGTCATTTGGGGGTGTTAACAGTGCACTGGTGGACAACAGAGAACCTAAAAGGAAAATTATTGCTATAGACTACATGGATACTCATTCACACGACTTCTGTAAGGTCTATTTCCTTAGATGTCATAAATATATGAGCTTTGGGGGAAAGAAAGGAGGGGGAAAAGATATTAGGTAGTGATATTGCGTATTCATTGATAAGCTACTAGATATAAGCATCATAGGGAACAGTGCCCTGGAAAGATTTAAGAATATTAAACAGCACTATGATTCACCATTCAAAGGATAAAATGACAAGGAACCCTCAGATTAATAGTAGCAGGACACATTGGTATTACCATTGTAGAGAGCAGTAGAATTTTTTTAAATAAAAACCCTAAAAAGGAAAAAAAAAAAAAAAACTTCTCACCAAGGGTGTTCAACACAGTACTATTTCTAATGGAAAAGCACTGAAAAAAACGTTATCTTTCAAAAGAGGAAGGCCAAGCATACAATGAGATAAACATATGATAAAATGAAGTTTATTGACCCCATCCACGAAATGATTTTTACAAAGACTTTAGAAGATCTATAAAATGCTAATGCCACGATGTTACATGAAGTTAGCAGCATAAATTGTGTAAGCAATGCGTTAAAAAATGTAGAACAAGAAATAAACACTTTTTTCCCATCGGAAAAAATTGTGAAGAAAAGTAAATTATTGTTCTTTTGCAATTATATTTTCCAAATTTTCTCAAGGCACAAATTCCATTTGTTGGAGAAGGGAAAAAAATTAAAATATAGACCAGTTACAAGAAGTAAAAATGTGGTTTTACCATGAATTATCAAAGTTAAGTTTTTAAGAGCCTTCATGTACTCAGTTGGCAGAGTCTTCATCCCCAAACTTGGAAGATAATATTCCAGAAAAAAAGGGGTGTGTGAAAGAACATTAGATTCTGGGTCAGAGATTTAATAAATAACCTGGTAAACTTGGCCCAAACTTCTGTCAATTTCTTCATGGAAAATGAAGAGTGTGTGCTAAGTGATTTCTAAAGACCCTTGAACATCTCCCATTTGGATCTCCTGATACCACCATGAAACTGGTAGTGCAGAGAAAAGTATCACTCTCTCTGACGCGGAAGATACGGATACTCAAATTCCAGATGGAAAGTCACTCAGAGATAAATCTAAGCAATTCCACAACGCACTGTATCCTGCCCAAAGACCACTCCAAAACGTGATTTCCAATCGCATCGAACCACACCTATTGGCACTAAACTCATACCAACTCAGCTGCTCAGTGGCCCAAAGGGCAGCCAATGTTTTCAGAAATTTCTGTAGCAGTGATATAAATTGTGCCTTCAGGTAGTGTTAACATACTCTTAAGTGATATCCTATGAAGTTCTCTCAGAAGCCTGGTATTCCAGACTATGCTAGTTTTACACCTTAGAACTGGTTATGTACTTGCCTTCATCAGCTTTGTGGAGAAAATCAGCAGTCATGCTATGTGAGAATGCATTCACACATTTGTCTGTGCATTGTAGTTCATTTTAAAGGTTTCTTACGAATAACCCCCCCAGTTCACATCCAAATAGAGGATGATGGGTCAACTTTCAGGGTGTACAGCCCTGGTTAGGGTCTTAGATTTTCTCCAGGTTGTGGGTATATATTTAACTGACAGCATTAGAGAGTTTCACTTATGAGGGTGTATCATTAAAGCCATCACCACCTGGCATTGGTCTAAATCTTCTCCCATAGAAATGATATTTAATGGGTACTTGAAGGATATTCTAGAAATTCTAAAAATTATTCCTAGATTGAGTCACATGGCAAAAATCTCTCTAGTTTGGACTCCATGTGCTATGGCTTGATGTCATCAGCCTCTACTGAGAGGCAGCCTAAAGTCACTATGGCCTGGGAGGATGTGGCTGAGTTCACTACCCATTATGTCATACAGGGTCTTCTTAGAAGACAGAAATCCAGCTGACCTAAGTGCCAGGAGTAGCTGCACTTCTCCTAAGCAGTGGGTCTGTTGTGATCCCGTAGATACTATGAGCTATATGACTGTTGTCCCACACACAACACACACTGCTGTTAAGACGCTGACAGCAATGGGGTATACCCACAGAAAGAGAACAGGGCTTACTGCTCTGCATTCTTCAGCCACCTCCCTGCTTGATTTTTATATCCCCCAACTTGGTTTTTCCTTCCTTTACGGCTCCTTTACATTTATTATGCATACTTGCATTTTATGAATTTTTTTAAGTTGCTTTAAGTTCTTCCTGGAACAAATGATACATTAGTAAATAAGTAAGTAAATAAATGGTCTTCTGTGCTTCAGCACCATCACCTGTAATCTGGAGGCCTGGGAAGATGCCAGGCCTGCTTAATGTTGGGCAAGATCCCTCTCTTCATGTATATCCTAGGTCTGCTCCAGATTTTGAGACCTGTTGAGGAAGGAAGTAGTTTCTAGCTCAGTCAACACTTACTACTCCAAGTGAAACACAGTAGCAAGTTGAATATGAGGAGACTTGGGTAAGCCACTTGTGGTTACTATCTACATTAACACTCACATTTCAGAAACGAAGGAGAGGGATTCTTTTTTTTTTTAAGATTTTGTTTATTTATTTTAGGGGGAAAGTGAGCACAAGCAGGGAAAGGAGCAGAGGCAGAGGGAGAGGAAAGAGGAAAGAATCTCAAGCAGACTGTGCTGAGCTCAAAGCCCAATGAGGGGCTTAATCCCACGACCCTGAGATGAGACAATTCCCTGAGCCAAAACCAAGATTCAGACACGTTAGCCAACTGAGCCCCCCAAGTGACCCAGGGATATATTTTTATGTATACAGACAGTCACACTGGACCAAAATGCAATTTGCTATGTCTCAATATTTGAATTTTGCCATAATCAGCAGGTATGTCGTGAAGGATCCTTAATGCACTCTTTTCTGCCCCAAAGGAGTTTGCTCAAGAAGGTGAAGAAATAATAATAAATCAACACATTTATATTTCGGGGTGAGCTATGATCATTGTGCTTATTTTCATGCACTGTTTCCTTTTAATCTCACTCTGATCTTGGATGTCTATGCCCAGATGAATTAGGCACTGAGATGAAAGGCAGGAATGAGACAGCAGTTGAGGGAAGCCCAGGGAGGATGCATCCAAGATAAGCTTAGGGCCTGGCAGCCAGAGAATATTTCTGCTCTTTGCCACTGAACCTGACAGCTGTTTGTTACCTCCAGAATCCCAGGTGAAGTGTGTTCACATGAATACCCTGCTTAAAATTTGTATGCAGCAAAGAGAACATAGAACATTTGTCTTAAATACAGGCTGCATAGTGATCATTCTGCCATGTGTTTTGTTATTTAAGAATAGATATATATTTTCCTATTAGATGATTTTATGTTATTTTCCTATTAGATGATTTTATGTTATCCTAACGACCCTTAACTGTACCTTGTTGCTGTCCCCGCGCATTCACAGAAGATTCCAGCCCCGGCTCACTATCTTCCTCTTCACCACACTCCTAATGCTACTGTTGGCCGCATGACTACCCAACTCATGCACTGGCCTTTCATTCCCTTGGCCTCACCCGCACACCACCCCCCTCCCTGGCTGATCTTTTCTTCTATGCCCCTCAGGGCTCATTCTCAAGTTATATGCCTGACCTCATCATTATCTCAATGCAATATCTCAGAACTCTATATTTTAAGTATCCACTCCTGCCTGATTACTTTTCCCTCTTTTCTAAGTGTGGATGCAACATTACACACCACTGAAACCACCCCAGCCTTCACCCCACCCCACTGTCACCATATCCTACTGGCCTGCTTAAACCTCAGTCCTCCCACTCTGTAGCTGCACCGGAGCAGACACACAGGGCTAGAGAAGGACAGGACTGCTCTACATCCTTCCCCAACTCTGGGTTTGCAAGCCACAGCACTCCCTTACTTTTTTAAATAATACTGGAAGGTAGAAACTTCCTCTGTGTTCTGAGTATGTACATTTCCTTCACTTGTTCAATGGATTTCACACCTTCCACTTTCTTAAGGGTTCGCGGTAGTCACAATATATTTTTCCATTTCGTTGTCAGTTTGTCTTCTCTCTGTATGATTCCATAAAACAAAATGATGCATTGTTCTTAACTAGATCTGCCTTGACCGCATCTCCAACCACACTTATATTGCTATCACTCTGTTCCTGCTCATGGTCACAGTAACCCATCTTGAAAGAGCCATCTATTGCCTGTCACCACTTCTGTTCATCTCGTTTCTCTTCAGTTCACTCCACAGTATCCTTCTCATTCCTAAAACTGCCCTTGCATGGTCACCTCTGATCTCAAATTGCCAATTCAATGGTTACTTTGTTGTCTTCAATTCATTTGACTACTTGCCAGTATGTGATGTAGTTGACCACACACTTTTTCTTAAGAAACACTTTTCTCTTGACGTCTGTGATGTCACCTGCTCAATTTCCCCCACTGGCTTTTCCCTGTGCTTGTCCCTAAATATTATTTTGTTTCATAATATGGTCATTAGATCCCTACCTTTCCTAGAGCTACACACTCCCTATAGAATCTTAGCTAGTCCTTTTGGCTCTAAACTCTATCTTAATGGCTATGACACGCAAATTTATCTCTTCCAAACTGGACTTTTCCCTGAAATCCAGACACATGCTCAGTAAGTATCTTAATTTTAATATGGACAAATGAAAACCTTTATTTTCCTGTCCTGATCTAAACTTGTTTCTTCCAGTTTCTCTGTCACTAAGTAAACTACCTTCCATGCAGTTGCTCAGGCCAAAAATAGGAAGTAATTCTTACCTCATTTTCAACAAATTCTGTGGATTTTATCTCTAAAATATTTCTGAATCTGTCCGTATTTCTTTATCTCCATTGTTCTCTTTCTAAAACATAAGCTGCCTTCTAGCTGTCTGGATTATTTTAATAGCATTTAATTTGCCTTCTTCTTTGTTCTCTGTCTCCCCTCAATTAGTTCCCATGTCACCCGTCTAGAATGTCTAGAATGACCTTTTAGACATGTAAGTCACCCATGTTTCTCCTCTAGTTGGAGCCCTCTGGTAATTTCCCCTTGCACCTACAATAACTCTGAACAGCTCACCACAGCTTAAGTCCCAAATCTGACCTTATTTCATATTTTCCCCTTCATTCCCATTCCCTCTGCTCCACTGCAGGACTTTTTTATTTTCTTTCAAGCACACCAAGTTCATTGTCAGCTCAGGGCTTTCATATTTACCTCTTCTTCTGCTTAGGAATCTCTGCCTTCAGCTCTTCCTCCAGCTGACCCTTTGTAAGTCACTCAGATATAAGCCTGGACTTTATATTTTCAGTGATGACTTCCATTATACATTGCACCCCTACACACATGCACATACACACATGTACACACACATACAGAGTTGTTCTCTACCCCATTCCCCTGCCTTATTTCATTCACAACTGTCATCTTGTTCTCACTTGTTTTTCTGCTTATTCTGGAATTCAGGCTCTTTGTGACAGGAAGTTTGTCCCATTCTCTACTGCATTTCTGGAGCATGAAATGGTGCCAGGGACAGAGTAGGAACTTGACAAATACATGTTAAATATATGCACCTATAAAGCTCAAAAACTGGTATCTCAATATAACTTTAATAAATGAGATAATTATAGAATTGAAGTTCACACTCAATTTAATGCTTTGGTGAGTCAGGATAGACAGTTTATATTATATAACACTTGATGAAAATATTTATAAGATGTGTAAGTAATGTTTCTTTTCTTAGTGAATACCTAATTGTAGATATTTTCTTCTCATCGAGATCAAACACTGAATTATTTTTACTGTCTTGACTTTAATTTTTAGTTGTTTAAAAACTGAGGTCTTCTGAGTTTAATGCAAAGTGTTCTTTTACTATTTGCATATTACAATATCATATATTTATAAAGAGTTAAGCCAGTGATATTTAGATAATGTGTATACTCAAATTTTGACCCCAAAGGTTTTTTTTTAATTCAGTGTATATTCCCTGCTAGAACAATAAATAATATAAAGTAAAATTGTCTGTGTAAAATTAAAGTGAATTAACTAGAGAGCTCATGCAAAAAAAAAAAGTTTGCTCTTTATTTCACAACTGCTCCTTATCCGGACAATTAAAAAAATTATGATTTTTATTATGTTGACATTTGTTTCTTTTTCTGCATTCTCTTTAGCAAACTCTGTGCATATACAAGGCTGTAACTAATCCCAGGAGATTAGAGAAGAGTATTTGAGATGGGGAGGAGGAAGCATTTTCTGATTACAGGAGAGAAATCACCCACATCCCTGGTGTTCACAGCCAGCTTCCCACATTTCCCTTGAGTCAGTAACTCTCCTCCAAGCTGTGTTTTAACTCTTTGAGCAAATTCTGAATCAGGTGCCCTGGGAGGTCTAGATTTACCTTAATAAACTTCCACTTACTTTCTCATTTTCAAAACTTATTCTGAGTACTGTTCCATTTCTTGCACATGCAGTACATGCCAGACATTCACTGGGACCCTTGTTTCTAGGGACACAATTTCAGGTCAAAGCACAAGAGCAAAAAGTAGGATCTTGTGGGAAGGGCAGGAATGTAGTCAGGTTTCTGGAACAATTAAAACCAGGATCTTCATCTCTTAAACCTCTTGTGTCAGCATCAGTGGGCACATGGTATCAGTAGCAGATGTGTGTCTTGGCCACCCAGGAGGGACTAAGGCTTAGTTTCTCTGAGCTAAAGTCCGAAAATCTTAGAGAAAGTTTCTAATTGGTTGATATGGTTCATTTTCTAAACCCCAAATATGTGAAATATGATTTGCAAAATCTCTTCCCTAGACCCATCAGTTAAGGAGAAAGCATTTCTTTTCTTTTTTTTCTTTCTTTTTTTTTTTTTTAAGGTTTTATTTATTCATTTGAGAGAGAGAAAGAGACAGAGCACAAGCAAAGGGAGAGGCAGAGGGAGAGGGAGAAACAGACTCCCTGCTGAGCTGGGACACACCTCCCCTGACTTGGGGCTTGATCCGAGAACCTGGAGATCATGACCTCAGCTGAAGGCAGACGCTTAACCATTTGAGCCTCCCAGGTGCCCCAAGGAGAAAGCATTTCTATGGTTTAGGAGGAAAATTCCCCATGAGAATGGTGACCATTCAGGGTGGATAATATAGTACATGCTTTAATATCTGTACTAGTGATGAGACTTTCTCTGCAGTCTCTGCCTGGGGGGTGGTGCTGCAGCTCCCACACGTGTTGGGCCTGAGGTGGCAGTCACGAGGGCTGTGCGTCAGGAGGCACCTTCAGTTGCTAACCCTCAATAAACATAATGGTCTATGCTTTCAGGAAGTCATATCTTATTCTCCTATTCTTCTTAGCGTCCTTTTCAATAATAAATGTGTGAAAAGGAGACAAGAAAATTAGGCGAAATCGAGCTTTTTTTTTTTTTGTCTCAAAGCCTAAAAATTCCTTTAACAATCCTTGACAACATCTTATTTACTTTGTCTCATCAATATCTAACACTTCCCATTTGTTTGCTTCTGCTCTTCTCAATTATAGAGTCAAAAGCTAAGGCCACAAAGTCTGATCAAACTTTATATATTGATTTACTGCCAGAGCCGGACCCCAATTCTTTTTGCCTAATCTATTTGGCCAGATATCTCTTTATGCAATATAAGTCTCAATTTCTTTGTGTTATGCAGATTATAACATATATTTCTCAGTGTTTTTAGGAGAATCAAGTGGCATCAGGAAAAAAAAGTGATTGTGACAGTGCCTGGGTCACTAAATGTTTAGCAGATATTAGTTACTTTAGTAACAATATAGTTATTACCCCAGAAGTTTATGATGTTCCCTTCTGATATAATATATTGGAGTATTATATAGTTACAATAGTGCTATACTATTATTTTGATGACAACCTGGTAGAGCATGAAACGAAACACAATAAACTTGATTAGAGATATGCTTCCATGTATTTAAGTCTCTGTTGGCTTAAAGACCAGAAGTTACTGTAAGTTAGATAAATAGAAGTTAAAAAAATAAAAGTACCCAGAACATTGACAACACCAAGTACTGGCAAGGATGTGGACCCAAAGGAACTTTTATTCATTGCTGGTAGGAATACAAAATGGTACAGCCACTTTGAAAGACAGTTTGTCAGTCTCTTACAAATCTAAACATTCTCTTACCATACACTTTGGAGATTGCATTCCTTGGTATCTACCCAGAGGGGTTGAAAACAGTTACCTCTCACAAAAATCTGCACATGGATGTTTATAGCAGCTTATTGCCAAAACTTGAAAGCAATCAAGAGTTCTTACAGAATGTGAATAGATAAACAAACTGACATATCCAGAAAATGAAATATTACTCAGTGATTTAAAAAATGAGCTCTCAAATTGTGAAATGGCATGGAAAAAATTTAAATGCATATTATTAAGTGAAAGAAGCCAATCAGAAAAAAACCTACATATACTGTATGATTCCAGCCATATAACGTTCCGGAAAAGGTAAAACTGTGGAGATAGTAAAAAAGATCAGTTGTTGCCAGGGTTTGATGGGTAGGAAGAGATGAATAGGCAAGCTACAGAGGATTTTTAGGGCAGTGAAACTGCTGTATATGATATGATAATGGTGGATACATTTGTCTAAACCCACAGAATGTATACCATCATGAATGAACCCTAATGTAAATTAGGGAGTTTGGCAGTTGCAACAGCTATACCACTCTGGTGGGGGATAATGTTGATAATGAGAGAGGCTCTGCATGTGTAGGGGCTGGGGAGATATGGGAAATCTTTGTACTTTCCTCTCAAGTTTGCTGTGAACCTCAAACTGCTTTAAAAATTAAAGCCTTGTAGATTTTTTTAATTAAAAAATAATTTTCCATTGAAAGTTCAACAAGTATCATTTCATTTGTTCATCTTGGATCAGTGGTTTTGAAATTTTGAACTTTTAACATTATTGACCTGATTGGAACCATCACGTTAATGAATATTTCCTTCTTAATTTATGAGGATTTTGTGGAGACTTATTGTTTATGAATTCCATTTGGCTATCATTTTTCTTAATATTTTACTTCTTTTTTTTTAAAGACTTGATTTATTTGAGAGAAAGAGATCACGAGCAGGGGAAGGGGCAAATAGAGAAGCAGACTCCCAGCTGATCAGGGAGTCTGATGTAGGACTCAATCCTGGGGCTCAAGGGGTTATGATCTGAGCCAAAGGCAGACTTTTAACTCACTGAACCACACAGGTGATGCCGCCTTCTTCTTCTTTTCTTCCCCTTCTCCTCCTTCTCCTCCTCCTCCTTCTTCTTGAAGATTTTATTTATTTGAGAGAGACAGAGAGAGGGCACGTGTGTACATGCATGTGCACATGGGAGCAGAGGGAAAGGGAGAAAAAGACTCTCAAGAAGACTCCCCGCTGAGCATGGAGACTGATGCAGGCTCGATCCTACAGCCCTGAGATCATGACCTGAGCTGAAATCAGGAGTCAGACACTAAACTGATGGAGCAACCCTGGTGCCCTAGTATCTTATTATTTAATGTTTAAGAAATAGGACATTCCTACTCCCAAAATACTTCGGCATAAATTCAGCTGGAAAATGTCACTATTTAGAGAGTGTAAAATAACTAAAGGGAACTTTGATAGACTTCACTGATAAAAATTATATAGAGTTATAAGAAATTAGAAGGATTAAATATACACAGCAATATATCAACAACAAATTTACTGATAATAATAATTAAGTGTAAGGAACAATACTTAGCATACAGAGCTCTGCAAGTGTCCCTCAACAGTGTCACTTGAATACATTCTCTTCAAAGATGTCTTGTGAAACTCTTCAGTATTTGCCTTAGAAGACTACAAAATCTTCCAAAGGCAATGGTTTTTAACTCTATCTTCACACTATGGGATTATGTAGCTTTTTTCTCTGCAAGGCTCAAAGTCTTTTTGAGATATCTGTATCTACATCTACACACACACACACACACACACACACACACTCACACTCACCCCTGGGAGATATTTAATTGGAGGAGAATACTTTCTCTCAGTATGTGATAGAAGATTCCAATCTACCCACATTGCAGTATGCTTATTACCTATCAATTCTCCAATCTGTATGTGTGGGGAAAATGATGGAAATCAGCATGAAATTTACACCATTAGCTGTGACACTCCAAGAAAGCAGAAGAAGCCTTTCACAGAAGTGCCGAGGGCTCAACAAACATCTTGGCTCCATGTATTTCGGTTTCTGGGTGAAAACCACAACCAGTATAATAGCCTGAGTAAGAAAAGTTTTGGCATCTCTGGAGAGAAGTATTCAGAGAGACAGAGTAATATTAAATGTCTCTCCTTTTTTATTATTAAAATATATTTTATATATAACATTGTATAAATTTGAATTATACATGCAGCATGTTAATTTGATATATATTGTAATATAATTGCATGGCCTCTTTTAAATGATGTCTAGAGACTAAATAAATTTATTCCCAGGCAAGAATGAGCATGACGCTGGTTGTAAATGGTGTGTAAAGAGTGGAGGCAAAGTAGCTGACGAGGCCAGCTGAGGTGGAATTGAGAAAATCCAAGTAGTACTAAGAAATGTGGACTTAATTCTACAGATAAAGGAGGTTTTTTAGTGGGGGATGCATTTATTAGGCTAACATTAGCTGTGTAATAATCCACACAAAAATGTTCATTGATACAAACATAAAAACAGTTTTTGTTTGTTTTGTTTTGTTTTTTTTTTATCATGCAGATACTCTTAAAAGTTCTTGTTTTGTAAGGGAAGTCAGGGTCTGGTCTATGCAGTCACTCAGGACTCTGACTGACCGGGGGTCCTGCCATCTTCAACACATGGCGTTTGAGGTCATCTCTATGCAGTTGGTGGAAGAGGAGCCTGGAGACTGAGTTTGGGAGGATTTTATGGGCTGGACTGGAAGTGACAAACACATCATGCTTTTGTACCACCGCAGCACACAGCCACACCTACCTTCAAAGGAGGCTAGGAAATAATGTCTGGTGGTTCATCCAGGAAAAAAAGTAATGCCATAAGGATGGACATAACTAGTTATGCTTTACAGAAAAACAAACAAACAAACAAACTGGAGGCAGAGAAAGGATGTCCTGGAAAGGGACTGTCAGAGAGATTGGGTACAAGGAAATGTTAGGGTTCAGATAGTGGATGATGAGAGATTGAAAGAAGGCATTGGAAATAGGCTTAGAGAAAGTGCGGTTAAAGGAGTCTGTGAAGGACTGTGGTAACTGTGGGAATGCTAAAAGCCTTGCAGGAGCTCAGGGTTCCCAGTAAGGTATGGGTAGGTCTGTTGTATACAGCAAGTAGGAAGCAAGGTGACTAGTCAGTGACTCAATAAGACCAGCACTTTAAAATTGGCACTCTGGGGCACCTGGGTGGCTCAGTGGGTTAAGCCTCTGCCTTCGGCTCAGGTCGTGATTCCAGGGTCCTGGGATTGAGCCCCGCATTGGGCTCTCTGCTCAGCGGGGAGCCTGTTTCCCCCTCTCTCTCTGCCTGCCTCTCTGCCTGCTTGTGATCTCTGTCTGCCAAGTAAATAAATAAAATCTTTAAAAAGAAAAAAAAAATTGGCACTTCCTGATAAGACTGAGGAAGTTTATGTTTGGGGGTTGACATGACATGGAACAAACAATGAGAATAAAAAAGTGCCTTGAATCCTAGACCAGTGAAGTGACTGAGGAAGCTCTTCAGTCAAACTAGGCACTTTCATGCTGTTCAGAGCCCTCACCCGTGCTGCTGAAGAGAGATGAAAACTGAATGAGACAGGCCCCCACAGCATACTACATTCACCATTCCTACCTCATTTCCTGGGTTTATGTCCACAATAGTCTCTGGTCAAGATGTCTGTTTAGCTAAGTGTAAGAAAAATGTTGTGCAATCTCTGGAAACACATTCAACATTCTAAAAGTTTTTGCAAGTGATTTAGGTGTGTTTTCTCTTTTTCCTACCTCTTTTTACAAGTTGGTGACAGCCGCTGAGCATTCAGAGTGCCATGTTGGTCTCACCTCCAATCCGGGGATATCCAGAATGTTAGCCAAGAACCTTGTTTGTTTTACATGGGCCATTCTGAAACCATCCTTCCTCTTTGGCTCTGTTTTTCCTTTTTGTTGTTTTAAATGCTAACTCCTCAGTCATGAAGACACTTACTTCAAATACATTCACAGAACTAAATGTAGAAACCACAGAGAATCCTTTGTTTGAGACATTGTGGTCTACTCTGTCAAATCACAATAAGAAGGAAAACCGGAAGTCAAATTACCTGCCTGCAAAATATGGTGTTTTTTTTTTTCCCCCTAAGTGGAATTTAATAGGCCCGACTTGCCTTTCTGTGAAGGGGGAACTAAGCTAGTTGTTATGGACTGAATGTTTGTGTCCCTCCCCCAAATTCGTATGGTGAAGCCCTAACCCCCTAATATCATGGCATTTTGAGGTGAAGCCTTTGGAAGGGAATGGGATTTGGATGAGGTCATGCAGGCGGGGGTGGGGGTCCCCAGATGAGATTAGTGCCTTTTTAAGAAGAGAAAGTGACTCTCTCTCCATCATGTGAAGACACTGTGAGAAAACAGCCATGAGCAAACCAGAAAGAGAGTTCTCATAAGGAACTGAATCACCTTGATCTTGACTTTCCCAGCCTCTAGAACTGAGAGAAATAAATGTCTACTGTTGAAGCCACCCAGGCTGTGATATTCTGTTCTAGCTCAAGCTAAAACACTGGTTTAAAGAAAAATTTATCTGACTCCAATGTACACACAGTGCTCATGTTTCAATGGAAATACGACCCAGAACAAGCAAGAGAGCTGAGGATGAAGCTAATAAGCACATCACCATGACGACTCTTTTCAAATCACTAAAGTCCATGATCCAAAGCCATCATTTTGCCACATGTATAAAGTATGTAAAGAGATCATACCACAGATTTTATGCAGCTGAGTGATGCTGCACATCACTTGGTGAATGAAAACAAGGCAGACTGAGTGAATGAGTTGGCCACCAAGTGCATGGACAACATGCAATTTGGTTGCTTGGTGACAAAGCAAAACTTGATCTGCTGTGAAGGGCATGCTGTAAATATAAATATATATATATATATAAATCTTTATATATATATTAATTATTTATATATATTATAATTTATATTATATATAATATATAATATATCATACATATTATATGCATTATAAATATATTTAATAATATAATTATATTAAATATTTATATATAAATATATTTATAAATATATATATATAGACATGAGAGATACTGAGGTATATATAGATACAGGTGTAAGTATTGGCAGAGGTATAGTTAAGGATATACATATAAGTACAGAGAGAGATCTATATACCACACTTCTCACCAAATTTTTTGTGCCTCATTGTGCCCACATGAAGACTACACTATTTGTAGTCTTCATGTGGTTCCTGATGAATGGAAACACTTGACAAAAGTAAGATCTTTAAAATTTCTAATTGATTTCATCAATTTTACACAAGAAGTTTCATTTCCTGAACGATAGCAGCTTTGGAAAGGTGTAAGCGATGCAACACGACATGCAAAGGTTAGAGGCAAATCTTTTTTGCTGGCATCACATTCTTGTAAAAATGCCAAAGGCTAAAAAAAAAAAAGAATTCACTGGAGAGTGTTCTCATCAGATCCACAGTGTTTTTCACTGACCTGATATGATGCATAGATAGGAGTGAAATTGGCAGTACTGCGAAGTGGTTAAGAGTGAGTCTAGAGGATGACCACCTGAGGTTGAGTCCTAATTCAATAACTCAGTATGTACCTGGGAAGTTTCATGAGATTTTAGTGCTTCTGCATCCGAAGTAATCCATGAAAAGGTGCTAAGAACAGCACCTTGCACAGGGTAAGCAGGAAGACAAGGGTTAGCTGTCATTACTGTTGATAATGTCATCATCATTACAGGATTCATTTGGGCTAATATGTAGCTGTATTGGGGATATCTCATCTTTCATTTATTATCAAAATATCATTTGATTCGGTAATTTTCCTAATATCTGATTCCATTTTGTTACATTCTGTTAACTATAAGTATATCTACTTTTGCAAACAGTTATAACAGATACCGGAGTCCATATGTCGAGATTAAAAAGGGGGAATGTGAACCAGATGGGCAATATTCTTATGACCGAGTTTGTTTGGTTTAATCCCAGACAGCAGGTGGAATTTAGGTCGGCTGTCTACACCTGACCCTGACAGAGCCTGCCCACAAATGTTGGCATAAAAGATGGAAGACTTAGAAGTCAAACCTAGAGTTTGGCCTCTACAGCATCACTAAACTTTGAAATAACCTGACGTTTACTACCAGAACCTGAAACACTTCAAAGGAAACCTTGCCACTTAGCTCTGGTAGGCTGTTACTGACTTTCTTGGGGGATAGTCTGAGCCACCAAAACAGCTCATACTGGACAGAATGAATTCTCTGTGTCAGACCATTCTAGTCACACCCCAGGTTTTACCAGAGAGCTGGGGAGCAAGTATGACCAGCACCATGGCAAATTCCATGCCAAGTACTTTAAAATTTTAGAGGTAGAGGATTTCTTTTTTGGTCTCCCTGGGGTTACACCAGTGCAGGATAGTTTACTATGCCAGGTTGCAATTAGCTTTTCAGTTTAAAATGTTTTTAAACTTAGCTCTCAAAATTCCAAAATTAGTGTAATATCATGTTTAATGGTGAAACAGTGACTACTGTCCTTCTAAGCTCAGGAACAAATGATTTCTGCTCTTGTCACTTCTGTTCTATACTACAGGCTCCAGCCAAGGCAATTAGGCAAGAAGATAAGTAAAAGTCATCTGGGTTGAAAGAAAGTAGTAAAACAATCTCCATTTGCAGATGATATTTTGTTATTTAGGGAGGTGTATATAGAAAAGGCCAAGGAATCTTCTAGAAAACCTATTAGAACTAAAGTTCGGTAAGGTTTCAATTTACAAAATAAACACAAAAATTAAATGTATTTCTATACAGTAGTAATAAAACATGAAACTAAGAAAATAATTTTACTTATAATAACATCAGAAAGAATAAAATACTTAATAATAGATTTTAAAAGAGAAGGATTAAACTTTGAATACCATAACACATTGTTGAAAGAATCAAAGAAGGCTTAAATAAATAGATCGACGTGTTCTTCGAGAGAGGAAAGTGAAGTGAAGAAAAGTGAACTACAAATTCAACATATTCCCTATCAATATCACAGCTGTTGTCTTTGGAGAAATGACAAGTTGATCCTAAATTTCATATGGAAATTCAAGGGACCCATAATAGCCAAAAGCATCTTGAAAAAGAACAAAGTTGGAGGAGTCACACTTCTCAATTTCAAAACTTACACCAAAGTTACTGTACTCAAGATACTGTGGCACTGGTATAGAGATAGATATATAGATAATTGGGATAGGATTGAGAATCTAGAAATAAATCCCCGTGTATGGTAAATTGATTTCCAATGAGGGTTTTAAGACAATTCAATGGTGGGGGAGGGATTCTTTTTTTTTTTTTTCTTTTCTTTTATGTAAAGTTCTTGGACAGCTGGATATTCACATGCTGAATTCTTCCAACTGAAGAATTCAGTTGGACCCTTATTTTACATCATATACAAAAATTAACTCAAAATAGACCAAAGACCTATGTGTAAGAGCTAAAACCTATAAAACTCTTAGAGGAAAACATAGATGTAATCTTTGCAAACTTGAATATGGAAATAGTTTCTTAGAAATGACACCAAAGGCATAAGCAATTAAAGAAACACACAGATAAGTTGGATTTCATCAAAATGAAAAACCTTTGTGTTTTAAAATATGAAATCAAGAAAGTAGAAAGACAACCCATACAATGGGAGAAAAGTTTTGCAAATTATATATATGATAATGGATTCAAATCTAGAATACATATATAAAGAATTCCTCCAACTCAATAACAAAAACACAAATAACCATTCTCCCAAAAAGATATAAGA
>PISX010001113.1:156608-159108 GCA_004024625.1 Mellivora capensis | reverse complement strand
AGCAAAGTAAATAAGTTTCAGGGAATAATCAGATTCATAGTCTCAAATAAAAGTGAAAGTAGACTTTCCCTTCTTTTTTTTTCCTTGCAAATATCATCTGCATATTATCCTACTTTTATGTATGTAACCTAAGATTACTAGTGATCTTTTTTCTCCTTCTTCTAAATATTCGATTACTCAGTGGTGATTATTATGTGGCCTTCTTGGCTTACTCCAATATTAGATTAATATAGATTTCTTGTGCCAAATTAGCGGAAATCACTGTTGCACATAAGAGTGACTCACTCTTTTTTAGTTGTATTTATGTTATAGAAGCAGCATCATTTTAAGCTTAAAAGCTTTTATATTTTAAATCTGGAGATACTGTACCTTGGAGGGCATAAGGTAGTTGTATTTAGAATCTTTCAACAAAACACATGGAACTTTTATGAGGTTCTAATTTAGTTAGGTTTAAAGGAATCCTCTTGTTTTTTGAGAAGTGGTTGTTCCTATTCTGCTATAGAATCAACCAGAAAGATTCAAAGTTTGCTCATTCTTCTTAAATTAGACAGTTGTAAGTGCGAAGAACTAGAAAAAGAAATGTTTGGAGCTGTCCATGGTAGCGTGCTCTTTAAAAAGTAAACTGTAATGAATTGCTTATCTACATACTCTGTGTAATTGGCTTTAAAGGTTGAAATTAAATTCTTATTAGATAAATTAACCTGGTATATACAGTAGTTTTTTGCAGATAATATAACTATTATACTTTTATAACTAAATTGCAAAACTTTAAACTTCCATAATGTTAATGAATGTTCCTGGTTGTAGCTTTAAAGTATTTATGAGTAAATAAACAAAAATCACAATCTATTAAATATATAATTCTTTAGGTTGACATTAATATGAGAGCACAGTGCAAATAGTTTCCATGGTAGTAGGGTAATGCGAGCAAACATCAAAAAATGTAACTTGCATGACTTTATTGCTCTTGAAGTTAATTCTTGTCCTTATGTGACCTGCCATGTCTGTTATAGAAATCTAAAAGATCATAATTGTTTGATATGAAATGCAAAAAGAATAGTTAAACTGAAAGTTTAACATCATGAAATTCAAAATCCCAAGCGGTATATAAACATTAAAAGAAACTTTGGACTGCTAATCCTAGGAAATGAGTTTTATGGATTGAATTCAACAAGGCTTCAGAAATGGTTCCATCTGCTGCCTAGCAGCTGGTGAAAGGATAAATTTAATTCATTAATTCATTTGGAAAAAAGGATCCAAGTAGTAAAGACTTCATTGCTCATAATGCATATAGGTGAAAACACAAACTGAAATCTGGTCCAATTGATCATCCTAGATAATGAGCTACATTTTGCTTTCCCTTTTTTGGTAAAGGTCTTAGTGATTGAGTCAATACGGTGTGGATTTTTATGACAATAACCAATCATTTCCAATCATTTCAAAGACAGAAAAAAACTCAGGGAAATTTAAAGTCAGTCAGAGTTTTTAAATGTAGGGAACTGTAGGCAATAGAAATTATGTACTTTCTGATTTCGTGCATTGTATATATGGGTAGCAGTGTGTGCGTCTATACTTAAAATTTACACACATATGTACCTTGAATCATATAGATTCTGAATCACTGCAATGAATTGCTTACGTTAGGTGACATCCTCCCATTTGCTGAAATATTCAAAATTATATAGTATTCACGGTGAATTTAAGTAAAGCACATTTTAGACTCAAAATTCATATTTACTGAAAAGTTGCAAGGTCCCAAATAACACTTGTTTTGTTTGCTCCTCTTTCTACACTTCAAACTAGTTGCCCCAGTCTCTGTTTTCACTCATACCCTGCAGAGGACTTCAAAAGATACCAAGTTGTATGTGAAGTAGATTTTTCTCAACTCCTCTGCTGTTAGTCACTTTGACATAAAACGTGGGAAAAAGATTTAGGTGACTGAATTGCCCAGGACTTTTTAGTGTCTTTATATAAAAGTAATGAAGGTCTGATGCCCAGTTTCTTGACTTGTTTCAATTAAATCAACATAATGAAGAGTTAGAAGAAAAGTTAATGCTATATCCCCTTTAACTTTCAATCATATTGGTAGATTTTTTTTCTTTTTTTTTCTTTTGGTCTGCCAGCATTTTAATGGGAATGAATTTTCCCTTAGAAATGTATAGCTCACCTTTAGGTCAAGGTAAGTGTTTGCTGGTTGCTAGTTAATTGATCCATGATAGAGATAAGAACATCCCTGGAAGCTAGGCTGCTTTAGCAGCCAGCATACAATTTAGCACTTCTTTTTGGATGGTGATTTCATGAATGGTTTTTGACTTTTTTTTCTCTGTGGCCCATAGCTCACTGTGGTGGGATTGTTGGATTTACTATAAAGATTCTGTTTGCACCCTGTGGGCTGGGTTAAGAATCAGGGTTTATGCATTTACTTGTACTGTTGCATTGTTTATACAGCTTTGGTTTAGTTTTGATCTTTTTTCCTTTTTTTTTTTTTTTTTTTTTTTTT